>CM043015.1:178207701-178229784 GCA_023690525.1 Holotrichia oblita | reverse complement strand
CTATTAGGATTTTTATATGAAAATAGGATTTTCTCGAGGCTTATAATAATTAGCAAAATAGCAATAATACATAACGGAAGTGAAGAAATTTGTTCAAAATATGTTGTGCAATAGTTTGACTAAATGGAAATATGTATAAACGAAAGCACAAAAGAAAGTATCACCAGTTACAAATCCAGAAACTTCGTCTAAACTGATATGTATTATACCTAATGAAACAATTCTATCTGTTATTTTCTTTTAACTCTTCTATGCCATACATAGCGGAGATATGAATAATGATACTTTACTTAATAAATATAGAACAGCAAAAACCTTACCTTATTATTTTATTTTAGTATCCAAGACGGTTTCAAGTTTAAATGCAAAATATGTATAAAAATGAACAACTTGAAATAAAAAAAAGCAACAATGTTTCTAGAGTAAAGTTACATTGAACAAATTCGTATTTAAAAATGTAAATTAAATTAATCCTTAGTCGTAGTCGAATGAACTACATTACATTCATATAAACTTGTTTCTACTCTCCTGACTTACAACTACCTTTGTTCTTAGCTTTCGACATTTTTGTTCCAAATAAATTTTATGACCTGTAATCTCTATAGAACAACTAGAAAAAATAAAAAATCCAAGAGCAACCATAACCATTAACTAGAATGATGTTTACCAAACCACGATCGTGATTGCAGTCACGAAATCATCAAATGTTAGCTACGCGATCTAGCGTTTTCCCCTCTATCGTGCTTTTTCTTAATCCGCACGAGCGCATCGTAAATACTAATTTCACCTAATAGAAGAACGGTTACATACTATGACGTTCTATATCTCGCAGTGACTATATTTTATCTTAGCTCAAGAAGAGCAGTTCTACAATTAATGGAGTCCGGAAAGAAAAGTATCCGAATTTCATGGTTTAATGGTGCCAACAATTATCAGTAAAGCAGGGTAGCTACAAAATTTGAACAAAACGTATTTATTTACTATTAAATTACAAAAATAAATTAAAAATATTGCTTAAAAATATTTTTCATTCCTTTCATCATTCCGATTTGAGCATGTTTTGTAGTTTATTTATATTATTTTAGTTATCAACAAAATGTCTTCATTAATTTCTCCGTGTGTTTGGTGTAGCAATACTTTATAAGCAGCCTTACTTTTTAACATGAATGAATTTTTTGAGAAATTATCAAAGTGCAGGTATTGCAAAATATCGGAATACAGCATATAGAAACGTATTAAAATTACATAGTATTTTGCATGACGATTTCAATACCACGCCTTTTTATCAATAAAGTTGAGGAATACGAGATGTTACCTAATATTTTGCATAAAAGGTGGATGAAATTGAATGATTTGCCCTTTACGTGCCGACTGTGAATTATAAATAAACTTTAACGACAAGAAAAGCGCGACGGTGCCGTTAAAATTCAATTTTCCCTAAGGCATAAAACCAATTTTCCCTTACGTGAAACAGCGTATAATATTAAAAGCTGCGTTTATTCTCCGAAACAATTTTTCACGTTGTCGTAGATTCACTCTTGTAATAAACTAATTTTGGGTGCGACCAAGATTACGTCACAACAACAATTTAGTTTAAATAGGATAAAATGGAGCTACCTACAGCGGTTAGATTGTAATACAAATTCCGTAAAAACAATACAGCCATAATACTCTCAACTGGCATTCTGCGATAATATAATTTCTTTAACTCATATACAATGGCGGTTATTTCAGAAACACCATAAATATAGTGTAATATAAAACTAAAATAATTCTCTTTCTGAAAATCACACAGTACCTATTAGAATTTGTTTTAATAAATATAAAACGATTTATCCCAGACTTAAGACCACTTCTGGTTTTTGTAGTCTTTTTTTTGTAGAAAAATAAATTTATATGTGATATACTAAAAGCCTTTTAACATGAAAGCGATTGCTCTTCTCACTTGGTAGATGATTTCTAGGCATCGCCGTAATAGCTACTCTATTAATCTATGCCAACGTTCGGCAGATATAACTCGCCTCCATTCTTCAATAGCGGTATATCGTTGCTGCTCCAATTTTTCGTTTAATATGCTTATAAACATCAATACACAGCATTTCAATCAACGCTGGAGATTGCTGTGCCTATGGCAAAATATTTACTTGGTCATTGTCAACAATTGTTTTTTTTTGCGAGTTGTATACAGGGTGTAAGTGGTTTGAGTGCCATAATTATAATGTAGTGTACACTGAATGAAACTGAAGAGAACACCTTGATAAATTTTTAGTCTGTCACCTACGGTTTCCAAGATAAATAAATACTTATTTACTATAAGTTGGGAACGCCGCGCCGCGCTTAAAAAAGTTAAATGTCCGTACGCGGAGGACTTGCCGCGATTACAATAATCAACAGCATGTCCTGATATTACCGTGTAGTATAGCGTTCCATCGTGCTAACATCAACACTTTACACAGTATTAATGTTTCAAAGTATTTTGTCAAATAATTCACTAAAATATCGTTAATTAGAGCATTTGTATTCATACTGAAACGAAATAAACGAGAGGAATCATACGACTTAATTGTATGAGGCAGTTTATTCTCTAAAAGTGCAACGTCTGCAATTTTCTTATCGACACTGCAGCCTTCAGCTGCTGTGAAACACATCTGTTTGTATAAAGTTATGGTAGGTTCATGTTTCAGCGTTGCCAAAGCTATAGACATTTTACATGTACATACTTCGATTTCTATTTTTTTTAACCTTACCTTAGATTGTAGAACAAACTTCGAGAACAATTTTTTCTTTGTATTTACGTAATGAGTTTATTGTAAAATTCACACTTTAAGATAGCTATAGCTGCCTAAAATAACGCGATTTAAAAGTTGTAACTTTGCTTTCGTTTTTCTGGAAAACTATTTATTTTAACGCCTACTTCATAATAAACTTTTTTAATCCTATTTACTTGCTCTATATGTTGGGAAAATGTTGGTAGTCAAACTCCTTACACCCTGTATTTTAGGTAATTATCCATTACCAAATGAGAATAGGATACCGTTCAACATGTTCATGTACAGAATCATGCCAGACCTTCACAGAATCTCCTCCGTTTTTTTGTTCCTTTTATGCATTTTCTGCTATATTTGTTATGGACGCATGTTGAACGTATGGTTTACCATCTTGGTCAAGTCTATTAAACTTAGATTCGTCTACAAATACCTCTTCTCACTATTCCTTCAAAGTATATTGGCGATGATCTTTCACCAATCTCAATCTGCTACACCACTTACTGAATTAAGATCAATTCTTTGCATTGTTCCGACACTAATTTTGCTACACATATCTGAACTAACTCTATCTAAAACCTGCCTATTTGTTTTATGTTAATAAGGATCGACACCGTGAGTGCGTTAGTGTTTATTGTACAAAATGGCTATCGGTCTTAAATTGGTAGTCACCTTAAACTGCGCCAATCAAAGTAAAATGTAATATTCAACTGAAATTTCATTTTAAAGGGAAAGTTCTTTAAAATTGTTTCCTCTTGACACTGACACGTATTATTAGTATAGTAGAACAAATTTGAGATTTCAGTGGAAATAGGATATCCTGTGTACCAAACATCCCCTTTATTGTATCGTTTCTTCGGTTTTCTTTTTTTAAAAATATATTTTAATGCAAATACACATTGGAACAATAAGCAATATCAAAACAAAGCCTAAATTTGCGCTGCATACGGACGTTATCTATATATATCTGTATATATCGTTATACAGCGGCATACAGCTGACAAGAAAAATTCTAAAGAATTAAAACGGTGCCGTGGATTTATATATTGATATGCTGTAAGAACAATGGTTTTTGTTGATTACCGGTTTTTGGAAAGTAGCCCCCCGTAAACGTATTGCAACCCTTAGCAATTTACGTGAATATTACCGAAATTTCGAGAGAACATGCAACAGTTTTCCTGTAGGCATTACACCTTTTAAGGAGCAACCCTCTGCCCGGTTTTCCTAAAGGTACATATATCAAAAAAAAACAAACATAGACAAGACTCTCTAATTATTCATTCTTAAGCTATTTATACAACAGTTTTACAATCTTTATATGCTCCATTGTTAAAAAAAAAAACGTTGATAAGAGGAGAATCGAACAATAAATGGTGTTAGTGTGTAAGCGCGAGTAAAAATTCTCGTTTGACCACGGAACATAATAGATGTGTTCCTTAGTCACCAGTAATCTTGATATACCCAAGTGCATCAACGCAAAAACTTGTTAGTAAATTTGATATCAATTGTAAAGATAACCCAGACCCTCAACCAATTGCGTGATAACTATACGCGGTTAAGCTAGGTTAACGACGTTAGTTAACGAAACCGCTTTACAAAGAGGTCGTCTAAACTTCTACAAGATACCACAGGTAAGTCTAGATCCTAAAGCTCGTAGTCAGAGATCGAAATTTCCATAATATGGTAGATTCAGCAAAAACGCAAAACCTGGTTGCTACATTACCGTGATCTGGTGATTACCACCAGAATCAAAGTATCATTTTCTCGGTGTATACAATGTCTTCAGAGACGAGTGGTACAACGTGATATCTGGGGAACGAATGAACATATCAAGGTTTGTAAACTTTGTTATGAATGGTACTAAGTTACTTGCTAAGTAGCAACTGTTATGAGAAAGGTTATTGGGAGGTTGCAGGTTACAAAAAAATATTAAAAGGGTACTTAAACGTACTTTAAGGCTATTAAAAAAATTAAGTTAGGCAGCGCCACCTAGCGGCGATGTATATAATTTATTAAACATTTATGTCTAAATAGGTGTTGCTTCCGGACATTTATAGGAAACTTTCAAAATTTAAAAATATTTATTCGTTTCCGATATATCGCGCTGTCCCATTCCTTGCTGAACATACTGTATAGTGCGAGAGGAATTTCTTTTTTTATTAACTGGTACGACTAACCAAAGCGGCATTATCAGAATAACTGCATGGGTTTAGCCAAATACATAGCGATTAATTAATTCGTTGTGTAAAAGCGTTTCGGCCAATTTTAAATAGCTTGCAATGGCGTTATGACAAGAATCGCTTAAATATAAAATTATACTATGCAGATCATGGTATTATGGTCTCGGTAATAAAGGATCTGACTAAAAAATGTGGTACACAAATAACAGTATAGTAATGCAGTTAATTCGAAATTTTCGGTATCATTTTCAGTTCACCTCCAATAATTTAGAAATGTAATATTTTGTGTGAGTTCGAGTACTCAAAACGATGTAGTAATAGCATGTTTAAACTATGTCTAAGGACAGAGGGCAACAAAATTACTGTTAGCGCGTTATCCTGTTAAAGGATAGAAAAAATTATTCTAAAGAGGCGGATCACAAATAAAGCGAGGGGCGACGAGTTGATGTCGATAGAACTGGAAGATAGGTGTTGAAAATTGATCTAACAATAGATATACATTTAACTTGAACAAAATATAGTACTCATATAATACCTAATAAAGGTTGTTGCAAATTATATGTATGACAATGCTGACAGAACCAGATGTCCTGGCTACTTCTCCTATTGTATCAAACACTACTAAACCATTACCAGTTACTGCAGCTGTCTATGTAAGAAACGCGAAAGACGGTGTAGAAAATAAAAACACGAGCACCAGAGACATAACAAACAATTATATTTTCATGAGGCGGCAACTATAAAGTATTAAATCGTATACTCCAAGCTTGCGAGATGCCGTGCAAACATTCAACACCCACGTTCCCTAAGGATCAACACCTTCAGCCGTATATAGCGGCAGTCCATCAGATCGTGAAATGATCCTGCAGATGCGGATATACTTTCCGTTATACACACATACGTATTACGGTGACAGCGTTTGTATATGTACGTACGAGGTGTGTATGGAAATGTTCGTCGACAGATTACACGAGTGTATATAAGAGACCGAAAGCAAAAAGTCCGACCGGATGCTCCCGGGAACATTTGAATAAAGTTTCTGGCGCGTCGTAAAATGTTTTTATGTGTCGCTTCTTTCCACGAATCTGCCGTAATTTTTCGTACAGTACGGCGATGTAACGTATAACACTATTCGACGTGACGATTTTTCTCGTCACAATAGTGATATGAAATTGACAGGTTACACAAGAAAGTGGCATCGTCGTATTGGCGGTTGATTTTATTTTTTTCGATTTGTATCAAGATTTATTTCCACTAAAACAAGGTACAGTCGCTATGCAGAGATTGACTATAAAATTTACGCATATGAGAATGTTGCCTATAATGTAGTGGTTTTTGACTCGTCCTAAGTTGAGTGTCACATCCTTGTAACTGCATTATTCATAAAGATACTAAATTTGTTTGTTGCCCCAGGCGCAAAATACAATAAAGTCGAATTGCCGTTACAGAAAAGCTGCGAAAAACTCATTATTGTAGGTAACGTCATTCCCCCACTCTCCACCCACATTTGTAAAAGCGGCGAACTGTATCGCACAAAAATAGCCTACAAAAATAGGAACCTGAGGAAATGAAGCAGAGGATATACTGTTGTCTCAGGTAAATTACAGAGTGGAAAATATTTGAAGTACTTGATCAAAAACTATCTCGTTGGAGCTTGATACAACAAGATCAATTTAGACTGGCTCGACAGGAGCTCCTTCTAAAACTGGCTCGCGTTTCTATCATTACCTATTCTCAAGCGGCAAGAAAGACCGAAGCCCATTATTGGGGATTACCTTGGTTTACATATTAACGTCGAAGTACTGAGATTGTGTAAGGTAAACTACATATAATTCATAACACTTTCACCAAATGGTGCACACTTCTTGCAGCTATTAATTTTTGACCATTGAAGGATGCCTGGTGGAAAATACTGAAAGGCTGGTAAGCTACGTGCTCTGGAAGTCAGTCTACGTCTATGCTTAATGATCAATATCCAATTTTGCTAAAAAATCTGCGCGACAGCCTATACACAGTTTCAAACTATTTGAAATTAGTTTCGAAAAATCAGGAATTTATCCCATTGATCTCTCTGATTTCTGAAATTTTCCTTAATAAGACCTTTGGTTTAGAATAGAAGAATAGGTGATCGTCTCTCTTTTATACAAACAGTAGTCAGCCGTTATGTTTGCATTACACTTTTTCCTATTATAATCCACATGAATTGCAAAGCTTTTTCAATATGTTGCGCACAACAATTTCATAACCTTGTGATTTATGATTAAGTTTTCCATTACATTTTCGATAACAATCCAAGATTGCCTTTCAATGGCAGTCATAGTATTTCTAAAATGACGGTTCAAAACCAATTTCTTAATTTCAGGACCAATAAAGACACTCCCGTTAAATTTTGCGTTAGACAAAGAGAAATTTTCTATAAAGGTCCTTATAGCAGTTGCTATCTGTATTCAATGCTTTGCTTCACTATATCTAATTTTATATGTTATGGGGACAAAAGTATGTTATCTGGAATCACGAAAACTTTGTCTACAACAACGGTTAAGACCGGTTGCTTGAAGCCGCTATATATGGGACAAATATTTAATATGATTACGAATGCAGGGTCTAAAGCTTGTAAAACGTGACTGAAACTATAGTTATGTATATAGAGATATGCGCATATCTTGGTAATACTTTGGTACAAACTTTTCATAAATTTTTGTGATAAAAATAAACGAACTTCAGTTTAATAGTCCGTCAATGTGAATAAATACTAGTACATGCTTTCATTTTAAACTCCAGATTCACTGTAAACGGGATAATGGATTATACGAAGGAAGAATTAACAATAACTTTAAATATATCAAATTTGGTTTTAAATAAAAGCATTTCGTAACAATTTAAAGGGGAGCTCAGGGGGAGTTTTTGAGTCGCTACTGCCATTATGGGCTAACTACAGAAATGCACTGAGTATTTTCTAAGAAGAAGAGTCCTTTGTGTTTCGTGAATAAACATTTGGTTGCAATGCTTTGCTTCTTCGGGTAGTAAGGCATATTATCCTACGTATCCATATAAAATATGTAGAGGAAAATCGAGTTTTGGTACTGTGCACGTAATATACTTTCAAATCTAATACAATAATCTAAGCAGCACTAATATTTTCGCAATATGTCCGTAAATATGTGCGGCTCGAGATCCTAAAGCCACTTCTCCCGGATCGTAAAAGATAACGACCCGTTGTTTCCCGAATTCCTAGAGCCGTATCACGGTCAAGTGAATAAACAATCTTAGGCAGTTCTCCACGGTAACGCCAATTTGTCTGAATTACAAACAAGGCACGGAAGCAGTGGAAGGAAACGCATGCCGGGTATATCATCCAGTAGATTGTTAGATAAAATATATATGAGCGTAGCGTAGTGAGCAAACGAAGAAAAAAAAAGCTAAATAAAGTCGAGTAGGGCGACTGTAAATGGAGGTTATGTTTACTTACCCGCTAATCGTCCGTATCGCTGGAACATTCTTTCCACGTCCGTTTTCGAACACTGGAATGTGTTGAGATTTCCAACAAATACTCTGGAATTCACAGCTTGTGGATCTTGAGAATTTGTCTGATTCCCTACTTTACTCATTTTCATTTTGGACGCTTGTCTGAAACAAATAAAAACGCCTTATGAAAACTGAAGGATACAGTTCATACTAAATAAATGAGTTCTAACATATAAAGAAAAAGTTGGGAGGCTGGAGCAGGAATGTAATTCCAAATGGTTTTTATTACGAAGGCTCAGTAAACAGTAAATTTCCCTGTCTATCTCTTTAGGTTAGACAAATAGTTAGTTTAGCCTCTCTTGAATCTAGAAAATGTACGGCTGTATGTGATAATGACTCTTTGAAAAGCAGAAAATAGTCTCTTAAATTATATATAATATCCTTTTTATTTTTATCTTTCCTTTGGAGCTACGTTTTCGGTTTATGTTTATTCCCAAGGAAAGGTCCTCTCCATTTCAGATTAAATACTATCGCGTAATTTGTTTTACTAAGCCTTTAAGTATTTCATATCTGCAACTAGACCGAGATTATAATATAACAAACGCATACTCAATAGTTTTATTATTACATGCATTTGCTAAAGTGATCTTTGCAAGCAACACAAACGTCATAAATATAATCCAGAATTGACTAATATCAGATATGCTAGCTGTAGTAAGTGAAAGAAAGGAGCAAGGTAAGAGCAATCAAAAGTCTCATGTTTCTGTAAAGTTTGTTTGGTATTTGTTGCTGATGTTTTTCCCAGTCAAGCAGCATACTGTTTCCCTTCCGACTGTCTAGGTTTTATAGTTTTGAAACTGCAGCAAGAATTTTTCAGCTTAATGTAATGTGCTTGATAGAAACTTAGTCGAAAGATTGGATAATTAAGATTAGTAAAACTTCTTTTGAAGGATTAGTCGGTATGTATACAAATATACTTATGGTGTATGGAACGATCTTTTGCAAAGATCTGGTGGCTGGTTCCCAAAGTCTCAAATACGTCGGCTTTTGCTCTTTATCCGGTTTTCGGGTTTATCTATACCATCTAATTGCAGTATGGTTGTTTATAATACTGACTAACAAAGTCAGTAGTCAACAAAGTTTTATAGCATATGCAAAGTATAAATTATTAGAAGAATGCTAGTATTGTCCTAGCCTAGGTTACATATAATAATAATAATAATAATGATAATATAATTGATGGTGAATTAATTATATTATCATTATATTAAGCGTTTAAGAAGAAACACATGTGAAAACCAGTTCCGTAGATCTACTCAATCTTTTGGGAATTTACGAACAAATAAATCGCGAGTGATAGTGAAAAATATCAATAAAGTAGAAATACTTCATTGAGAAGTGTGTGAAAGAAAATTAGATAGCCAATATACAATTAAGGGTAAGTGAATAATATTTAAAAATCTGGTAATATAAAAGTAAGAGACAGAAAATACAAGACCGATAGCGGTTCGACCTCCGACGGGACGACCGGGGTCGGACTTCTTGCGCGGGTTTTTGCTACATGATAAAACACACTCCAGAAAAATAACAAGTATAAACACAACACAGGGACGGACGCGCGCCTAAAGCAACATAAACATGGAGTCGGACTTATCAGACGATGGAAAACGGAAAAGAGATGAACAGGAGGGAGAGGTGTTTAAAAAATCTAAAAAACTAAATAGAAGCCCACCAAATACAAACGAAGGTATGTTAAAAGAAATGATGAAATTAATGAGAGAGCTATCAACAGATATAAAGGAAATAAAATTTGAGCAACAGACACAAGGGGAAGAAACCAAGGCACTGAAAGAAGAATTAAAAGAAATAAAGAGAGAGCAGAGAGAATACATGGAGGAAATAAATAAACTAAAAGATCTAAATAAAAAGGCGATGATAGAGATAAATGATTTGAAAGGCGAGTTAAAGACAAATGGCGAAAGAATAGAGAGACTAGAAAAGGAAACAAGAAGAAAAATATAATAGTGCAGGGGCTGTCAATAGATACTAGAAATGGAAACTTACTAAAAGATGAGATGAAGAAGTTCATAGAAGAGGAAATGGGAATCAAACCAATCATAAAAGCAGCACACAGACTAGGTCCAAAAACAATTGTGGTAGCATTAGGCAGCGAAGACGAGAAACTAGAGGTGATGCATAACAAGAGCAAACTGAGGAACCGACCAGGAAACAAAGTTTTTATTGAAGACGATCTAACAAAAGAAGAAAGAGAGATACAGAAGCTAATAAGACAGAAGGCAAAAGAGGAACGGAACAAAGGAAAACAGGTAAAAATAGGATTTTCGAAACTTGTGATGGACGGTCAAATTTGGAAATGGAGCAGAACGGACAATAAGCTTCGAAAAGTGGAAAGCATCACACACATTCCAAAAAACTAAAAAAGACGATAATGGACGGAACTACCAGGATGACCAGGCAACCAAAAGAGGGACAATATGAATTAAACAACAATAGAGTAAAAAAACAAGAAAAACAGCCAGAAATAGCGGAAATGAAGGAAGAAATCAAGACGACCGAGCAAGCACATGGAAGAAGCAAAAGGTTTCTGAAACAAAAAATTGGTAATAATACGCTAGGAACATGGAATATAAGAAGTATAAATGGAAAGGAAATAGAACTGGTTAAGGAATTTGAGAGGGCGAGACTAGAAATATTAATACTACCGGAAACCAAAAAAAAAGGGCAGGGCTTGATAGAGATAGAAAATCAACATGTACTAATCTGGAGTGGAGTAAAAGAAGAAAAAAGGGCACAAGCGGGAATAGGATGTCTAATTCACAAAAATAATAGAGAACAGCTGCATACCTGGAAAGCAATATCTGAAAGAATTTTACTAGTAGAATTCAAATACGAAACACAAGTAGAAACAATAATTGCAGTCTATGGGCCCAGTGAAGACGAAAAAGCCGATAATAAAGATACATTCTGGACAGAACTGGGTATAGCGGTAGAAACAGCACAAGGCAACATATTTGTAGTAGGGGACTTTAATGCTAGGGTGGGAAGAAGAGATGAGGTATATAAGGTGATTGGCAAGCATGGGGAAGAGGTCAGAAATACGAACGGGAAAAGACTCTTGGATTTTTGTGTAATATATGACCTAATTGTAGCAAATAGTTTCTATGAGCATAAAAACATCCATAAATTTACACGAGAAGAACCCTCGAGGAATGAAAGATCTATTATTGACTATGTATTAGTAGAAAGGGAAAACAGAAGGGCAATAAAAGACGTGATAGTAAAAAGAAGCTTCGAAATACATAGCGATCATTACTTAGTAGTAGCAAAAATGAAAAGACATAAAGAAGGATCAATACAAGAAAGTAAAAGAAGGACTTCGGAAACAATAAAGTCATATAAACTAAAGATAGAACAAGTAGCAAAGTTGTATGAAAACCAAGTGGATAGAGAGTTGGAAAAAATAGGAGTAGAATTAAGCACTTTAGAATTAGAGGAAATGTGGTCATTGTTTAAAAATACGATTATACAAGCTGCGAGAGGGGTATGTGGTACTGTTAGAACAAATAATAACAAAAAACAGACAGCTTGGTGGACCGGGGAAGTGAGACAGCAGGTCAAAATTAAAAAAGAAAAATGGCAAAAATATTTAAGTAATAAAACAGACTTTAACTACGAGGCATATAAACAACAACGATTGAAAGTAAAAACATAGTGGTACAAGCAAAGCAGAAAGCATGGAACGAATTTGGGGAAAAACTAGAAAAGGATAGTAGAAGCAATCAAAAACTGTTCTACAGGGTCTTAAAAAATCTGAGAAAAAATGACAAAACAATTGCATTAACGATCAAAAATAAAAACGGCGATATTCTAAGAAAAGAAGAAGATGTAATGGAGCGATGGAGGGAATACTTTCAGGAACTACTAAACGAGAGCGTGGAAGCGGAGAACAAGGAAACAGAAATAAATGAGAAAGAAAGGCAGACAGACAATAACGTAAATAATATAACTATGGAAGAACTAATAGACGCTATAAAAGAACTTAAAAATGGCAAATCACCAGGTGCAGATAAGATAACAGCAGAAATGGTAAAAGCTATGGGAGAGCGAGGAACAAAATTATTACTGGAGATTTGTAGACGAATCTGGACAGAGGAAAGAATCCCTAAAGAATGGGAAGTGGGTCTAATAGTACCATTGTTCAAAAAAGGAGATTACAATGATTGCAATAACTACAGGGGTATCACTTTGTTGAGTACCATCTTAAAAGTGTTTGAAAAAATAATCGAAAAAAGACTAAGAAAGGAAATAGAACCAACGTTATCAGAGGCACAGAGCGGTTTTAGAAAGGAAGATGTACGCAAGATCACATTTTCACAATAAAAGAGATCACAGACAAAGCACTAGGTACGGGAAGAGAAGTATACGTGGCATTCATTGATATGGAAAAAGCATTTGACAGAGTACCCAGGAAGAAAATTTGGAAAGTACTAGAAGAGAGAAAAGTGAATTTGAAATTAATAGAAATTATTAAATGTATGTACAAGGAAACTAGAAATAAAGTTATAAGTAGGAATGCCATGTCGAAAGAATTCACCACAAAAGAGGGAGTAAGACAGGGAGGTAGTTTGAGCCCGCTATTATTCATTGCCTTCATGGATAAGATAATAAAGGAAACCGAAAGACAAACCAAACCGTACTGTATTGGATATAGAAACTTGGAAAGAATAGAAATTAGAGAATGTGCCTTCGCGGATGACGTGGCGATAATCACTGGAAGTGAAAGGGCCCTGAGAGAAAACTTGGAAATATGGAACCAGGCACTACGAGATAATGGGATGAAAATGAACAAAGCCAAAACAAAAGTAATGGTAATATCGCAAGAAAGAAAGAATTTAGAAATAACAATAGAACAAGAGGTTATAGAACAAGTTAGCAGTTTTCAATACCTGGGAATAACCTTGGAAGAGACAGGAAAGCACGAGATCGAGATAAGGAACAGAATAGGAAAAGCGAACAGAACGTACTATGCATTAAATAAGGGTATCCTAAATAAAAAAGAAGTTTCACGAAAAACTAAGATGAATGTATACAAAGCTGTATACAGACCAATTTTAACATACGGGTGCGAGTCTTGGATAGTGACCGAACAAGAAAAAAGGCAAGTCGGAGCAGTAGAAATGAAGTACTTGAGAAAAGTGAGAGGAGTAACGAAGCGGGACAGAATGAGGAATGAAGATATAAGGAGAGATTTGGAAATAGAACCCATAGAGAAGTTTATAGAGCAAAGACAGCTTGGTTGGTGGGGACATCTTCAGAGAATGAACAACTCAACTCAAGTAAAAAAAGCATGGGAAGCGAAAGCACAAGGCAGGAGAGGAAGAGGGAGGCCAAAACAAACTTGGAGCGGAGTGGTAGGAAAAATTATAGTACAGAGGAATTTGGAATGGAGAGAGGCAAGGCGATTGGCACAAAGAAGGAAGGACTGGAATAAGTGGATAAGGTCATAAAGAAAGTATATTGAACCACCTTACACCCTATGGGTAGGAAGGTTTTGATTATATATGTAGTTTTTAGAATATACTTTGTAGTTTTGATTACAAGGTATATTTCTACAAAGACGAGTAAGTATACCCCCATTTATGCGGATTTTATAAACCATCGTCGTATTGTCTGCAAAATATAAATATCTACTGTATTTATATGAGTCTAACCGAAGGATGTTGACCAGTAACGTAGTGCATGAAATGGTCAAGGAATATAGCTTTGAAAGGAATTTCCTCGCCAAGCTAAGTAATAAGAGAGAGTGGGTAGGAGAACACTCCACGTACTTCCTAAAGGAAAA
This sequence comes from Holotrichia oblita, assembly GCA_023690525.1. Lineage (NCBI taxonomy): Eukaryota > Metazoa > Arthropoda > Insecta > Coleoptera > Scarabaeidae > Holotrichia > Holotrichia oblita. The sequence goes on along the minus strand of CM043015.1, from coordinate 178,215,511 downwards.
CACTATCAAGTGGTATGTGGACGGGTCTAAAACCGATAAAGGAACAGGTGCAGGCATATTTGGGCCAGGAACCAAATATTCCGAGCCAATGGGGACATACCCCAGCGTCTTCCAAGCGGAGATCAATGCAATTGGAAGATGTGCTCAACTGAACCTTGACAGGAACTATCGGAAGCAGAGCATTGCAATTTTTTCCGACAGTCAAGCAGCCCTAATGGCGCTGAGCTCTAACACGGTCAGCTCGAAATTAGTCTGGGAATGTCTTGATAGATTAAACAACCTGGGCAAGAATAATAGAGTTGCACTATACTGGGTACCAGGACACACTGGAATCAGAGGCAATGAGGAAGCTAATTCATTAGCAAGAAAGGCCGCTACAACTCCGTTTGTGGGACCTGAACCGTTCTGTGGTATAGGGACGAGCACCTACAAAAAAGAACTTAAAGATCGGGAAGAGAGCCTCAGAGCATCCCTCTGGGAGAATCTTTCCGGTCTGAGACACTCCAAGATCTTCCTTGGAAACTACAATAAGCATAGAGCAAAAACTTTGCTGGAACTTAGCAGGAATAGATTGCGCATCCTCACAGGGTTCCTTACAGGGCACTGTCACCTTGGTGAACACATGGCAAGGATAGGTCTAAAACAGAATAGCGACTGCAGGTTCTGCGGGGCTGAGGATGAAAATCCGGAACACCTGACATCTTAGAAACCCGAGCCAGCCATCTCGGTAAAGACGTTATAGACGAAGAAGACATACCTTCCTGAAACCATCACAGCTAATGCAGTTTATCAAAGCTCTTGGACTGGATGGGGAGCTGTAGGAGCGGGCATACCCCCAGCAGCTTACAACTCACGCAAGGGGGCACAATAGATCAATAGGTCGCAGCGCAATATCACCCTCATTTCAAATCTAATCTAATCTAACGTAGTGCATGTAGGATTGACATATAAACGCAAATTCCAAAATATGTTTTATGTGACTGGAAGACAGTTTTGCAGGTTTATTGATATCAATGTCTAGAAAATAACCTAGATTCGTACACTATCTTTTCAATTAGTTCATCATGAAAAAAGTGTTTAAATAAGTGATTCTTCTCCTTGAAATTTCCAAATTATCCTCAGGTAATACTATTTTTTTTGTTTCCAGACTATTTTGGAATATTTTTTTTTTAGCTTTTCAGCTGTTTACGCCGACAAATTTTCGTCAACTTTGCCTAATCCATCTGCTTCTTCAGTTCTTTTCACTGTAGCCGTTGGTTCCAAAATAACCGCATCTTTAAGTACAATGTTGATTGCTTCCAAATCAAACGGATCTTCATCAACTACATTTTCATTTGTTGGTTGACTATTTAAAGGAAGGAAATGTTTTCCAAATTCATTGAAGCCAAGTTTCAAGAAGGCCACTAATTACTTCGTAATCAAATCTATTGTTTACTGATTATTATTTTCATCATTAGACCACCTCCTTAGACTCTGTTTGAGGTCACTTCAAGCTCGGATAAAAATTAACGGGTGGATGGTCAGACAATGCTTTTCAAAAAGCTGAATTTAGAGAGACGAAACAAGAAATTTTTCCATTTTCAGCATTTAACCGCCTCTCAAAGTTTGGTAAAAGTTCTAGTGAACTTCAAGATCGGATAAAAATTAACCGGTGGGTGGTCAATCGATGATTTGGAGTAATGAAACAATGAATTATACCATTTTCAGCGTTGCTCTAAAAGTTTGGTAAAACATCTGATGAATCTGGAAACTCAGTTAGATGTAACTTCAAGACCGGTTAAAGATTAACCGATGAAACGATCAAATTTCAAATATCTCTAAAATCATTAATTTTAACTAGAGACATGCTTTATTCAAACTAATAGATAATTAAATTTCGCTTTCAACTAACCCATAAAAATATAGTGTGTCAATTTGAAAAAATGAAGATTTTTGCATTTCAATTCTTTCAAACAGACATTGATTTCTAGAACACTCTGTATAATGTATTTAAGTCTGCATCTGTTTATTGTCATCATAGGAGATGTTTCTAACGTTATGTTAAATTTCATAATGTTACATTTTTCCGTTACCGAAATAATGGCATTTTTCTGAGAGAGAGCAAAATGTCAAAATTTTCAAACAAATGTCAATATCTTGTAAACTAATGAAAATAATTGGATATGATTCTGTATAAAGTTGCCTTAAAATTCCTCAGGCAATTCAAAAATGTGATCATATAATAGGGTGTTCCATTTAAAAATGTATTGATACTGATTGTTACGGGCAAACTAAACACCCTGTATATCGTAGAATAATTTTACGTTATAAATTTCGTAAAACTAAAGAACTTTTGCATTTAAATATTTGCTGTATTTTGCATAAAAATGGCGATATGGAAGAACATCGCACTATTGTTACACCCTGTATATTCAACGTTTAGCCACCTCTGAAAGTGCGTGATCACTCGATGACGTTCCAATTTTTTGTGGTCTAGAGACATGAGACAACTGACTGGTTTTCTGAAATTTTCTGAAAAATCATATGAATGAATATCAGCGAAAAAAATATATAATTCTATAATTTGACATATTTCTATTAAATTCAACGGTTGCCAGAAGTATCTCACTAACCAGAACAATCGTAGTTGTTATAACAGATTTGCTACAGTCAGCAAGGTAGTAAGACAATAAGCGTCTTGACAGCACAAGTTTGACAGCTTATAGAGAGAAAGAGTTGAAATTGCTAAAGATGGTTGTTGCTACAATTTGACAGCTGTTCGAAATTTTTCGGTTACGACTTCTTATATTGTAAGAAGTATATGAAAAATGTCTTGTTATTTGGCAGCTGTCAGAAATTTTTGACAGTTGCTCCTGTTAAAAAGTTTGTAGCTGGCAAAGCTGTATAAAAATAAGACTTTCTTTATAGTGTTACAGCCCCCCCAGCTTTTCTATTCGAGAAAGAAAGCTGTCGGGTATATTTTAATAATAATAATAATTTGACAGCTGCCGGAAATTTTTTGACAGGTACACTTGTTAAAACCATAAAAATAACTGCTTCTACAATTTGACAAGGCAGAAAAAAAATGCACGATGGTTATCACTCTTTAGATTTTACCGAAAAATCGTTTGAAATATTTGCAGATTTGACATCTATCATGGTCAAATCCGAAAAATTACTTTTTTACTATTAGGTACTATAGTTTGATAGCTATCAGAAGTGGGTAACTGCTACAGCTGCTAATACAGTAAACGAAAACAGAAACTAAACGAAAAATGAGCAATTAACGTTTCACAATTCTGCAGTTTGACAGCTCTAATTGTCAAACCTGAAATAATTACTGTCTATGATTTGGCAGCTATTAGAAATTTTAATAAAGGATTTTATACCTTGGCAGCGTCTAAAAATGTTAAATCACTTGCGTGTGTGCAAGTATTGAAATTGAATTGAAAGAAAAATTACAATTTAACAGCTGTCGGACGTTGTTGGTGGTTACTACTTATTAAATTGTAAGGAAATCAAGGAATATCGGTGGACTGTAGAATCCCAGGGGAAAAAAGGGAGATTTTACTTGAGAGAGGAAATATTGAAACTAAAAACCGTTTTAGCATAATTCCATTATATCCGATATCAACTTCCACATCGCGTACGGTGAGCGAAAACAAAACGGGGAGGTCCGCTAGAGCTGCAGAGCTATCGGGAGTACGTACTCGTACACTGACGCTCGTTCAGTTTTAAATGTCAAAGGTGAATGGTGCGGGCTTGGCGTCATATATATATGTATATATAACATCGACGTCGAACTCACGGATAAAAGGGACGGGACGGAAACGACGCTCCGTCCACACCGACTAGAAGGGAGAGAACCTCTATCGCGGCAGCAAACTGGGTCCGGTCCGTTTTTCCATTGAATAAACACATCCTCCTGTGCATCGCCCGACTCGTCCGTGCGGTGAATCGTCTCCTACGGCTTTCATGTATATAACTAGTATGTCTAGGGAATCGGAAGGGACTTCTAAAGCTTTCAGATGAGAGATACATCACATATATGTACATGTATACATATTTAGATATTGTTAAATGTGCGCTGATGAAACACAAATACTAACTGACAATTTTATAATGTTTCTTTTTTTTGAAGAACTGTTAAATGTACTACCCTCAAACTGGAGAGACCAGAACACTTCAGGATCAGGGTTAGCATACACAAAAACCCATTTCAAAAACCAGTCAGTATTGACAAAGACCCAGTGAGTTTTTGTGTAAAGATCTCGTACGGAAATAATTAACTGTCTTAATTTAATTTGAAAATTGTTTTATTAAAAAAAATTAAAAATCTAACATCACCTACATTTTACTTATCTATGTTGAACAAAATAAAAACCCTACTAAGGAACAACCTCGGAAACAACAGTCACAACTCTTAGATACAAAATTTATAATCAAAAGTGACGTAATTAAAAAGGAAAACATTAATCTTTGGCATTTTCCCCTTACTCGACGTAATATTCATCAACAGGTCTACTTTTCTGATAAGTTGGTCAAAGGAAACATCCGCTACGTCTTCAATGTTCGCATACACGAAATATGTTTCCTTCTTTCCTTGTTTCTTCCGAAGGAACTTGACGCGGAGTTTAGGCCCTCCATCGTCTAAAAAATCTAGTTAGTAAAATATTTTTGACAGCTGTCAAATTATGAAATCAGTTATTTTTGCAGTTTTGATGATTGCAAACGTAAAAAAAAGTCAAATTGTAAAAATTCATTTTACACGGTTTTGACACTTGCAAGCGTCACGATATTCCCGAAGAAAACACTTTTTTTAATTGTTTTGACGGACGTAACGGACACGACAGCTGTCTGATTATGCGAATTGTAATTATGTGAACAAAACTGATTCAGATTTGGCAATTGACGTCTGACAGCTGTCAAATTATAAAATCAGTTATTTTTACAGTTTTAATGATTGCCACCGTAAAAGAAATACTAACAGCTGTCAAATTGTAAAAAGTTCTTTTTTTATAGTTTTGACAGTTGCAAGCGTTACAATATGCCCAGATAAAACGGTTATTTTTTTTAATATTTCGACAGGTGGAATAGTTAAAATACTTCTAATAGCTGTCAAACTGTAAAAACACTTATTTTTTTCACACTTTCAACTCTTTTCTCTAAAAGCTATTAAACTGTAAAACCGCGTATTTTCTTATCTCTTTTACAGCCATTACAGTTAACATACTCGTAACAACTGTCAAATTGTAGAAACATTTGCTTTTTTCCGATTTTAGTATTTATACGTTTTGAAATAATTTTGACAGTTGTCGAATTAACTGACTTTTTTTACATAAATAAAATTGATTCAGATTTGACAGTTATTGTAGTTGATAAAATACGCTTGACAGCTGTCAAATTATAAAATCAGTTATTTTTGCAGTTTTGATGATTGCAGCTGTAAAAAAATACTGCAAATTGTAAAAATTCATTTTTCACAGTTTTGACACTTGCAAGCGTCACAATATTCCCGAAGAAAACACTTGCTTATTATTGTTTTGACGGACGTAACGGACACGACAGCTGTCGGATTATGTGAATTGTAATTATGTGAACAAAACTGATTCAGATATGATAATTGACGTCTGACAGCTGTCAAATTATAAAATCAGTTATTTTTACAGTTTTAATGATTGCCGCCGTCAAAAAAAATATTAACAGCTGTCAAATTGTAAAAAATTCATTTTTTATAGTTTTGACAATTGCAAGCGTTACAATATTCCCGGAGAAAACGCTTATTTTTTTTAGTATTTTGACAGGTGGAACAGTTATAATAATTTTCTAACAGCTGTCAAACTGTAAAAACAGTTATTTTTTCACACTTTCAACTCTTCAACTCTAAAAGCTGTTAAACTGTAAAAACGCGTTTTTTCTTATCCCTTTCACAGCGAAAACAGTTAACATACTCTTGACAACTGTCAAATTGTAGAAACATTTGTTTTTTTCCAATTTTAGTATTTATACGTTTTGAAATAATTGTGACAGTTGTCGAATTAACTGTCTTTTAATTATATAAATAAAATTGATTCAGATTTGACAGTTATTGTAGTTGGTATAAATCAGTTATTTTTGCAGTTTTGATGATTGCAACTGTAAAAAAATACTGTCAAATCGTAAAAATTCATTTTTCAAAGTTTTAACACTTGCAAGCGTCACAATATTCCCGAAGAAAACACTTTTTTATTGTTTTGACGGACGTAACGGACACGACAGCTGCCGGATTATGTGAATTGTAATTATGTAAACAAAACTGATTCAGATTTGACAATTGACGTCTGACAGCTGTCAAATTATAAAATCAGTTATTTTTACAGTTTTAATGATTGCCGCCGTCAAAAAAAAATATTAACAGCTGTCAAATTGTAAAAAATTCATTTTTTATAGTTTTGACAATTGCAAGCGTTACAATATTCCCGGAGAAAACGCTTATTTTTTTTAGTATTTTGACAGGTGGAACAGTTATAATAATTTTCTAACAGCTGTCAAACTGTAAAAACAGTTATTTTTTCACACTTTCAACTCTTCAACTCTAAAAGCTGTTAAACTGTAAAAACGCGTTTTTTCTTATCCCTTTCACAGCGAAAACAGTTAACATACTCTTGACAGCTGTCAAATTGTAGAAACATTTGTTTTTTTCCAATTTTAGTATTTATACGTTTTGAAATAATTGTGACAGTTGTCGAATTAACTGTCTTTTAATTATATAAATAAAATTGATTCAGATTTGACAGTTATTGTAGTTGGTAAAAATCAGTTATTTTTGCAGTTTTGATGATTGCAACTGTAAAAAAATACTGTCAAATTGTAAAAATTCATTTTTCAAAGTTTTAACACTTGCAAGCGTCACAATATTCCCGAAGAAAACACTTTTTTTTATTGTTTTGACGGACGTAACGGACACGACAGCTGCCGGATTATGTGAATTGTAATTATGTAAACAAAACTGATTCAGATTTGACAATTGACGTCTGACAGCTGTCAAATTATAAAATCAGTTATTTTTACAGTTTTAATGATTGCCACCGTCAAAAAAAATACTCACAGCTGTCAAACTGTAAAAAATTCTTCTCTCCCAAGCGTCACAATATTCCCGAAGAAAACACTTTTTAATCGTTGTTAATTGTTCAATTGTTTTTAATCGCTTGAATGCTTGAAATTACGCCGAATAAAGTTAGCTAAAGTTTCAAGTCGAATTCAAAGATTGGTAGATTATTGACAGGTTATTAACATCAATATGACATTGGTTATGTTAACAAAAGGAAGAAACTAAGGGTCATATTTATAGTTCGTTCTTGAGATCGTGTCGATGCTTCAGCACGCGATTTTGACACATTTGCTATGACATTTATATGACTCTGGGCTACAATTTTGACAGCTGTCATAAATATAGATTTGTTCAAATTAGTTTCTATCTTCATTCATATAATAATTGTTTTATGAGTGGTATATTTTGTGTCAAAATTTTGCGTGCTGTGATGTCCATATTAAGAAAATTACTATGTACGTCAGCTGTTACAGTCAGCAATTGAAAAATAAATAAACCACAGCGAGTTCTTCAAGTACACATACACCGCTTTTAGCGTGGGAAATGTTTATTCCTTAGCAGATTAATGTAACGGGTTTAAAAATAAGTCGCGAATGTTTAAGAATTAATGGGAATTTGTGAGCGAAATCGTGTTCGGTACTGAAATTTGGCAATTAAATATTGTAAACATGTCTCTTTTTTTCTCTATCTCATTTAATATCAAGATAACACATGTTGGTCGTAACTTCCTGTAGCATAATT
>CM043015.1:178020737-178207201 GCA_023690525.1 Holotrichia oblita | reverse complement strand
TCGAAAAAGTAAGTATTTTTCAAACTGTCAGATTTAACTTCTCGAATAGTAAATGGTACAGTGTGGAAAACCTTGTGATTATTTGATATATTTTCACTGTAGGACTAAAAATAGTGTGCAATCGCATTATGTGAATCGAATTATCGGAGACTACACCAAAAATTACTGTTATCTATAAAAGACGAGTAAGTAAAATGAGGAATTCATTTCTCCGAACCAACGCTTTCAGAATGTTATTCGTGTTAGAACAGTGGGTACGTTGCATCGCTCATAAAAAATTCTTGTATGAGAGATAAATGTCTGACTGGTTTACGATAACATTTTCAACTTATTGGATTAAATTCAGTGTTGACTTTTTTTAATGCCGATAAGATAAATCAACGAATTATTCAGTTCTTTCTTGTCTATAGAGTGTTAAATCGAAGCTAAGCTTATTTCAATTAGACTACAATCATATAACATAATCGGGAAAGAACAATATTACTATCTATGTGAATGGCTTTTGATGCTAAGGGCCACACTACGGTCTTAATTATATTTACTGTAATTTGGCAACACCAATCTGCTGCATTTATAAGTTGTAATAACCATAAAGATGTTTCTGCGAGTTTTCAGAAGTTCGGCTTTGTCCAATATCATTATTTCAGTAGCGGTAGATTTATATAGAATCATGCATAAATTCTTAAGGAGAAGTAGACAACACTGAAGCATTCTCAGGTAGACAGACGAGCCTGTTTCTGAAAATAAAATTAAGATAAAATATTCTTTTTGGATTTAGGTAGCAGAACTGAACGAAGAATTTTAACAGCAGAACAAATAAAACCTAATAAACTTAAACGACGTGAATGACAAAGATGTACTCGTTACTTATAATGCTTCGTATAAAATAGTCCCTCATGCAATTTGTGAAGAATTCATTCTGCCAGCTGCGACTGAGTTTGTAGTAACAATGTTTGGAGCCAATTTTGTCGAACTATTACAGTTCATACCTCCATAAAATGGTATTGGTACAAGTCGAATTGGTGATATATCTAAAGATGTAGAGTTGTTTATCGGGTAGTTGCGTGATTAATTGTTTTCCATTCAATTTCATCGGATAACAAATAAAAATCCTTATTTAATAGTCTATATTCGATTTTGGGAAGGCACTTTAGACGTAGTTAAACTGCTTCTCTGCAAATTAGCAGAACTCAGAGTAACTCCCATTATTTAATATCTTAAACAATCTTGTAAACGAGATGAATATATAGTGTGGAAAAATTGCGTCAGAATATACGCCGATAGTACTAGTACAGACCTGAAAATCTTGAAGGCTGTTAAACTTTTGGAAAACAAAGATCTACAGAATATTTCTGGATATGCTATATGATTCAGGAAGAAGTTTTGGCTTCCAATGAAATAACATCTGCTCTGGATACTGTACTTATGACGATTGTAAATGTGACTCATTAAATAACAAATCTTTGCTTTTCAACGTTAATAGTTTATATCGAAGCAAGGTGGTTACCACGAGAGGAAGTTTTGCAACATTTTTTTAGAAAACGGAAACTGATTGAAAGCCGAGAAATTTCGAGGAGATTTATTGGTAAGAAAATTGCACTTTTTGGTCGATATATTGCAGAAATTAAATAGATTGACTTTTCAATTCTCTCGAGTAAACACATATCTTTTGAATACGATAAAGTTTATGATGTTTTTTTAAAGCTGGAATTGTGGAAGTGAAATAGTGATAATCATTAAACTTGTTTCTAATTTAGTTTTGATAAGTTAGTTATCTACTATCTTATTGTTTTTCTGACAGCTATTTCCATAATATTGAAACCAAAGAAAACAGGTTAATAAATTAGAATAACCTACACCTTCACAACAAAATAAAATTTCCTATCATATCTATTACGATCTTCTTTAGTTTAGTTTTAGTAAGTGTAGCTCTATCATTTAGATCTAGAGCCTCCGTCGTTCACTCATTTTCGAATAGCATTTACATTACTGACTTTGACTCCTTAAAATAATCAGATATAGTTATAGTAGTCCTTATGTTTTATATTGTGTTTGCTTTAGCCACCAATATTATTTATTCTGTAACACGTAACCTGTTATTTTCTTGTCGAGCTGACGGATATTTATGGTTCCTAAAAGAATGTGACATGCAAATGCTTGTTAATAATTTAGGATACAAAATTGTGTCATATCATTCATTACAACTTTATATTTATACGATACTATATTGTGTTCTAATATACTACATAATAATGGCATTTTTTACTCCTACTTTCATTATTTTTTCTTCGAATATGTAGTTTCGTTTTGGCAATTTTATTGTTTGATTCTACATTTCGGTTGTATCCGTGCCATTCACCCTGCAAAGTTACTTTAGAAGATATCTGACAGTTAGTGGAGTTTAGAAATATTATTAAAATTATTCAATTGAAGAGAAATAATAGAAAAAAATGGCAGTTTTTAATGGACGACAAATCTCTTCTTTCCACAGATACTGAACCATTCACGGTATGTACAATCAAAATCCAGGTGCAAAGCTAAAAATTATTATTCTTTTATTAGTCATTAATATTTCGTACTTACAATAGAATATATCAATATTAGAAGAAGCATTTTCGTGCTGTAGCGGAAAAGGTGAGTGAGAATATTGGAATTTAGAAGCATCAGATTTTAATAATTTCCATTTAGATACGCTGTTCTACTAAATTATACAAGGTGAATATTACTTCAATAGTAAATAGTAAGTTATTTTACGAAATACGAGTTTAATCTTGACAATTCTTTCGCTTTATTGATTTCTATATTTCACTGTGTACTTCTTAGTTGTAATTTTATTAAGCACATAATAATATCATTAGAGCAGTTCATGCTGCAGTGAAATAACAATGGAGAATATAACGCGATATTTTATGAAGCCTTATAGTATGCAGAATGCCCCTATCCTTGTATCCAATTTCACAGAGAGCAGAAAAGCGGTCGATACAAACTGCACATTCATAACAAATTTAGCGCACCTGTTCAAATACATCCACCTCCTCGCCTTGCACTTACCGTGTTTGCTTATCCCAGCCGTTGGCTCTTCAGCGTACTAGTCCATTAAAGAAGCCTTTATCTGCACCTTGGTCGGTTTTATATTCAATATATTGGGTAGTGTGCCAATTATACCGTAGGTAATATTTAATTAAATTGTATTAGCGTCAAAGTAATTGATTGGCAAATACAAATGATTAATAAAATTTTAGCCCTCAGGGAGCTGAAGGAAGGAAATAAAAGAGAAGTAAAAGAGGAAGTAGAGATTTTAATACAACTGTGTTATAATAATTTTTATAGCTCTGTGTGATATGCAGACTCTAGACATAATCTTCTTTTTTGCAAATTTTCTTCTGCTGCAACAATCAAGTTTGCAAACTTTTAGTAGGCGCATTATACCTCCATTATAGGCTTTGACATAGATAGGAAGCCAGCTTCTGCTGTGCTAAGATCCCAGCAGATCACTTCAAGCGCCTATCCTAAGACTATTGTAAAAGCTGGATATGTGGGCAAACTGGTTTAGGTTTGTGAGCATTCTAGTATAGATTGGAATTAGAAAGTCAGTAAACTAACAAGAAATACTTTAAATATAGTTCATATGGTCAGAGCCAGCCTGTGTGATAAATCCGAAGATACCGGAGATTAGGAAATAATTACAATGTCAATGATCCACTTATTTATAATAGAAAAATCCTCATGCAACTTAAGGTAATGTTAAGGTAATAATCGAGCAGTGTCACTTAGAAAAGCACTTTTGTAACTGGAGCTTTGTATCTTATTTTACTTGGCGAAGTTGTCACTACGATGATGAGGCCTTACTTCACGTTCTGTGATATTGCTACACATTTAAAGGGAAATATATCTAGCGGTAATGCCGTTACAACGTAGAACCAGCCCTTCTGATAATAATAATAAATAGTAATCTATTTTATAGTCTTGAACTTGAGCCACATAATATCTTGTCCAGCTCAGGACCTGACAAATATTACGTTAATTGACGTTCTTCATCATTAGAAACTATCAAGATCGATGCCGTGTTATGTGTAGAGATAGAGTACTAACATTATTAGGTATATCAACAACAATTTAACATAAAAGAAGTGGTTGAATACACTGATAGGATGTAGTAGCAAATTAAGATACCTGGAAGTTGATAGGATAAAAGCTTACGTTTTCTGTCCAGTAGATGTCTTATGAATCACATCATCATTAGCAAATCACTTGCTACTATTCATATCTTATTATGTGGGGATTATTAATATCTAAGACTAATAAAGAACTTTGTGTAATCTATCTAATAACGTGAGTGGCATTTCCAGACTCTTTGGTAGGTTTTCGTTTGACTTTTATTCCTTCGTATAACTTAAATAAATACGAGAGAATTCTTGGGAAAAATAGGATATTTCATATAACTAGATGTGAGATAGATATTATTGCAAAAGCTATTGAATATTTATTTAAAACATAAAAATAAATATAACAGCTAGAAACTAATATACATTCAATCAACGCTGTGAATAGGAGAAAACCAAAATATTTTAGTATGTTTCATTTTGTAAATCTTACGGTTCCGAGAAGTTTTCGTTGAAACACCCTAAGCGGATATATTATTGTCACTAACTAATAAACAACTTGTTGTTTGCTTTTACTTCTTTAATATGTTGCTTTACCTTTACCGCCGAACAAAGGAAAATTTTCGCTTTTTTTAATAATATTTACGCCACCGCCTTGATTAATGTATTCTGTTCGTCGAAAAAAAGGTGTATTAAGCTCAGAGAAAATGAAAAATAATACACTGTAAACAGAAAAATTATATTTTTCTTAATGAGAAATTTCTACATCTTAAATTTCGTTATTGTAAATATTGAAATTGATAATGGGATGTGATGTAAATTAATGCTTTATTTCTACAGATACGAAATATACGAATCAGTATTCTGTTAGAAACAAGCTTATTTCATTAAAAACAAATACATGTCAGGGTTTTCGTTTAGCTTAAATAAATACCTTTTCATTCATGTATGTATATGAATCATTGGAAGGTATGTTACGGTTTCTGCGATAGTAAATATTGTACTATTATTGGCGGAAAATTAGCTAAAAATTCTCTCTACCTAAATTTGAATTGTATATGATTTTCGTACTAATAACTTCTAGAATTATCTGTTTTTCGAAGCTACACGTTCCGCAGCTACTCTATGCTGCAAGTAACCATCGGTTCTTACGTACTAACCAGGCACCAGACTGCTGCTTCTGGGTAGTGTGTGCTGTATAGACTATAGCACTACTTTTTGAACGTAACCCAGCTTATCAGTAGAATTATAAAGTTGGCATTAGTGCTAGCGTTTGTAGTCGGGAACAATATTGTGGGAACAAGGATACTAAGCTTTCCTATATATTTAATCCGAATAAAACACCGAACAAAACTTTCAGCAAAACAAATTTATAAAAGACTTTATTAAACTTGTATACAAAATAAGAAAACAAAAATACAAAAATACTTATCACCAAATCAGTCAAAATTATGGGTACATTTAATTAATTAAGGTTAATTAATGATACTCATTATCCCAATATTCTGTGTGGCCTCCTTTAGCTTCAATAACAGCCAATAGTCGTCGTGGTATGCTCTTTATTAAAGTTGAAATTGTTTCTGCAGGGGTTTCACTCCAGACAGGCAATGACCATATTATTGAAATAGGAATTAGCGTTGGTTACTTCTTCACGAGAATTTTTTTTATCTAAATAGACCCATAAATGTTCTATGGGGTTTAGGTTAGGGGGGCTCTCTGGGGTCGTTAGCAACTCCTGAGGTATGCAGGATCTTGCAAAGTAAAGCCGGAAAGTAAACCCGTCCGCTAAATTCTCTTCGATCGAAGGACTCAGATTTTCTTTCAATAGAAAGTCTTGTCATCTCTCTCTTTGTTTGGAAGGCGTCACCTGGTCATCTCCACACTCTACCTCGCCGTTTCGATCCAGAGAGTTCAAACTTACTCTCGTCAGACCCCATTATCTCAAAAGGCCACTGGTTTGTTGACATACATATTGGCGCAGGCTAACCGTTTCTTTGTTTTGTGGTCACTAATGAACGGTTTTTTTTTTCTTTTTGTGTACTTAGCTTTGAAGTTCAACTTCTCTAATAGTTCGTTTCATATTTTTTGTGGAAACGTTAACACTACTATTCGGTTTCACTTGCACTTGGATTGTTTTTTTACTTCACGCAAAATTCGGGTATCTTCTCTTAGTGTCGCTTTGCTTTTTCGTCATCGACCCGGAATATTTTAAACACTATTTGTCTGTGCAAAGTTTTTACACAAACGCGCAACAGCGTTTCTTGAAACTTTATATTTCTTCGCTATTTTACCGTAACTATCACCTAATCTACGATCTTCATTAATAAGTTTTCAAATTTCGAGTTAATTTCCATTCTAGAAACCATGATTTATTTGCAGACACACTGTCAAACAATATAATGATTTAAAACAAATGCACTAAGAATATTTCTCTACCAGAAAGCTAATAACGTAAAACCAGCTACACAATTATGTATTCGTAACATCTCCTAGTAAATACATTGTACCATTATCGGATTAAACAATAACAAAATAAAATCTTGGAAATTCATGTACAACTATTAAGAGATTTTTTGAAATTTATTACACTAGCAGGTATGAAAGGATAAGTCGTTCCAGAAATTTATCGACTCTTCCAGTACTCTATCCACAAAATTGTCCTCAATCAAAAACTTAAAAAAATTAAAACACAAACGATTCTAGCAATTAAAATGACAAAGCACCTCTAGGAAACATCTTCAATTTAAAAAAGCTTGTAGTGATACATTTTTTTAACAAGAGTTCCGCCTACCCTATGCATCAGAGCTTTCATGATCTTAACCTCAGCTCAACCTAATGATAATAAATTTATAAGAATATCTTTTCGTATACCTATAAAAGGGGATAAGTCATATTTTTGTAAACAAACCACGGGCTTTTGTTTAACATCGGGAAAGACATTAAAGAATTTTATCGGTAATCTGAAAGATAAACCGGACACGGAACGATGCCGGTGGTTAGAAATTTATAAGATTGCGTGCGGTCACCGTAGGAGAGTCTATAGTGGACAGACAAAAAGATCAATCCAGTGGAGATTTAAGAAATGTACGCATGAAACAATGCATGTATGATAGCACCTAAAGGCAAGACACATAGATAAGGAGTTAATGTTTGTGTTACCAGTTATTTGCATATCTGTGTAGTAGTTAAAATATTGCTTACACTGATTATTAGGTTTGTATTACCTACCAAATATTTTCCACGTGTATTAAGACCAGTTATCAATTCTAAACTATTCTAAATACATTGCGGAATACGTAAACCTTAAAATACTGTGAACGTGTCATGCTTGTTGCGTGCCGTTACGAATAAACTGCACCCGACTCTACATTTTTAAACGTCTGGGAGTTCGCTTTTCTCCGGAGCTTTAAAACAAAAGAAATTGACAGAACAAGGTTTGTGTTGCATGAACTTTTATGGAACCACACCATAGGTTGGTGCTTTTTTAGCCAGCTCGTTTTCTGGATTTCAATCTGACATACGCCTAGCATAGTGTCAGTTTTAGAATTATATTTCCTCTGGTTCTTCAGTTTAATGTTGAAATGTATGAAATGTTGAAAGTTACTATGAATGTTAGAAGTTCAAAATAAAAAAATTGAATTGATATAATTGATAGTGCGGCACTCTACGTACGGATACCTTTCTCTTGCTTAAATATTCATTCAATATGTGACAAACACGTTCTTTGGACATGATCATGATCGTTGCTATCTCTGTCACTTTAATTCGGCAATCGTCTAGTACTATTTGGTAAATTTTAGCGATGTTGTCGTCAGTGGTTACAGTTTTTGAACGTCCCGAACATTCATAATAAAAATAATAATAATAATCCTTGCCTTAGCATCCCCCAACAGCTTGCGCCAATTACAGGAGGCATCGGAATTGCCGTGGAATTTGGAAAACTACAGAAAACCAAACTCAGAAAGGAAGCACTGGGGTTTGAACCCGGTACGGCCGGACTGCGAGGCAAGTGTGCAAGTCACTAAGCCACTAGCCCGACTCATCGCCTTAAAAGCTTGTATGGCCACGTTTAAATTCTGCTGCTCAAAATTTCTCTATGATAAATAAGGGTGCGGAGTCCCCGTATACAACATTCAACTCATGTCTAATTTATGTTGTCGTATTGCCTTTCAACGAGATATATTTAATGAACTTCATACTAGATTTTGTCAATTTTCGCAAAAGCACTCACATTAAGTGATTCAAACGATTGTCAACCAGCAACTGCTTATCCAAAATGGCGCAACGGCATTACCCAGCTTTTATTGACGAGTGCTACCATCTTCATATTGTTAATTACGTTTTATGCTGCTACAAGCTTTTGTTTGTTACAAAGCTTTCTTTCACAATTTACTATTTTGTTTAATATATAATTAATAAAGGATCACGAGTGTTTATAGATAGGCCAAGCTTTTCAAGGCATTCAGATACTTAATAAAATAAAACGGAGCATTAGATTCCAATCAAATTTTTTAAATCTCTGAAATCGTCTCGAATTTACATACTTACCTATCTAGAAAAGCTTCCCCTGCCTATCTAATCTAATGGCCCGTAGCGTGGAATACTCATTAAATGGTTAGCAGTGTTATTATGCACTTTCCCGGGGTGGAATATATTAACTAAGGTTAAAAGGAAAATGTATATAGTCAGAATTTTTGGAGCAGGAGATTCGTATTATTTACATCAGCATCTAAACTACACAATATGCTAAAAAATATTACAGATTTTCATTTTATCATTTGTATCTCAGTCGCTTGAACATAACTAATTTACAGGTGGTCTACAAAGGTGTCACAAATCTCTTCATAATTCAGGGAAAAAAGTACTATCAGGAGATTTTTATATCCCGTTCGGAAAAAAAAATGTAACCGCTTTCATGTTCGGTTTGCTTTAAAATTAGAATCATAAAATATACACTTTACGTCTGGAAAAGTTGCACGGTCAGAACGGCTGTAAAGGCGTATTCCGAAACCCCTGTTTCATAATATATTATTCAAAAACTCATAATAACACTTTTACGAAAACTTTACGGCAATCTAATTTCGTTGTGACGTCCGTCGTGTGACTTTTCTCCATGTATGTATGTCGCCGTGTTTCCCCTCGAGCTAACCAGTCATGGTCCCTTACTTTGCTCCGTGTTCATTATACCCTCATATCCATATAAAAAACATACATACAATACGTAGAACCTCGGTAGGTCGCGCCGTTTACATTTGCATTTAATAAATACACTTGTCACCCGACGTTTATCTTATTTAAGTTAGCACGCGAAATATGAATCACATTTTAGTACGTGCGTTAACAACCCTAGTCGATCGTTTCGGTTTTTAAAACGATTCTAACTAGTTATTTTTATTATAGTAATTAGTTGCTCGTATGCGTTGCCTAGAACAGGTGGTTTAGAAGTTATATATTTACTTTGTTAAGCAGCGTGTAGGTCAGTAATAAAATGTTTGTTATAGCTGTATGCCATGCCATATAGACCCACTGTTATAAATAATGTATAGCAATCACAAAAAATGTAGAAAAAATATTAAACTTTTGCATAATATAGGTACTATGTGCTAAACCCCAACAGTTTCAAGATATTTAGCCTTGATGTTTAGAATTCGAAATCGAAAGAAAACACTAAATGACTAAAACTATGTAGTTTATTTCAAATTGGACACCTTGCATATTTTTTTTGCTACCTATTGCATACTTATTATCCCCTTGAATTACATATAGCATTCTTTATCCATTTGAGTTTCAAGTAATTTTGGTTTCGGTTTTTGAAAGCTTAGTGGTTGTGTGCTCAAAGATGTGCCAGGTAAAGATTCGTTGGACGGCTTTTGAACTTTCAATTTTAGTTGACTGTTTAGCAAAATCATTTGGTGTAGTTGCCTTCCCTGGTTCTTCTTTGGTTGTATATTCATTCGGTTGTTGTTGGTTGATGTATTGTTTAATATAATTTCGATTTTGTCTGTAGTTGCTACCATTAGCATTTACTATAAATAAGAGTCATCAATATATCTTTTCATAATTTCACTTTGGAATTACATATTGTTTTATGGTTTGAGAATGTGTGTAGTTGTACACTGATTGATTGAAGGGTACTATAGCACTATCTATAAAAACCGTCACAAATGCAGAATATCCTAAAAAGGGAGGGATATATGTTGGTAAAAAATATTGATCTGTATTTATTGCAGATGTTATCCAGGTATAGCCTGTGACGTGAATGTGTCTGCTTTACCAATAATAATTATACTAGGTACTTAACTTTATCGTCTATGACCTCTTTGTCAGTAAGTCACTATTTATTTTCACCTACTTCTTATGATTAATATATTTGATGCGTAAATAAAGTCGTTAGTCGTGTTAGAATAGGAACGCTACTCTGTCTCTAACAAAATGCTTATGCGGGAATTAAGCAAGTCCACTCTAACTAAATCTATCTCTTTTAGGATAAGATTTTCATTTTTTCGGATTAACTTCCATGTTGAGTTTCTCCAAAGCAGATAAAATCTTTTACATTTGGATGTATTATATCTTCTGATCTATGAATTATGCAGTAATGGATAACTTGTTGTCTTTATGGTTTTAAATCGGTGTTTAACTTATCTTTATTAGAAAACAATTCTATCACTGTTTTAATTCCGGGTTTTAGATGTAATTTAAAAGAAAACAAATACATTCAATTTGATTAGAACTATCACATTTTCGGGTAATTACTTATCTATATTTTAACACCAACTGAAAGGATAAGAATTTATCCCAGAAATTTTTATGTGTGTAATGATGAAAAAAGGAGGTTGTGACATGCTCAAATTCCCATTGTTTTGCAAGTTAATTGGAGTCCTTATGAACCAACTACAAAGTTGATGCCATTGGCCGTACCAATACTTTTCAGTATTCATTATCTGAATAATTTAATTAGGAATTATAACCTTTACTAAATCTAGTTCAAGGTAGTTTGGGTATGATCAACAATCTTTAAATAGGGTTCTTGCCTCCCCTCAATTACAAAAAGAATACATTCATGGACACAATTTGGAAATGATGCTGAAGTATTTCATGCGTTAGCACAACAGGTTTTAGCCTCAGTTTTAGCTGTTGGAAAGTTAGTACTTAGCAAATATTGCATAACTCTCTTCCTTATATCTTCTGTCATAGCAAGTCGAAAAATATTATATCTAGCAAGTTTCAAGTATACCTAATTCCACTATGACTACGACGAATTTCATTGATAATCAGATGTGCCAGATTAAATGACTATTCTATCATTAATTTGCAAGAACTAGTTAGTCTTCACTTGTCAGTTAATCTTTGTAATTCTAATATTTCTTCACGCCACTGGGATACCACTGAGACCATCCTTCTCGTATAATAACCCCGTAATATTATTGAGTCGTTCATCTCATATTTTATAATTTGTTAATAACATTGATATATTGGTAGTCTGTTAATTATTTTGTGATGAGATATGCATTCTCTGTAATCGCTCAGTTACGTTCAGTAAAGGTTTAATTCTAATATTACTTAAAGGTTTATGATCTGTTTTAACGATTGTTCTTGGGTTGGCTACAAATGCCAAAAGTTTTTTTTGTATTTTTTTTTAATTTAAGGATATTTTTTTCTAGTTTTCGTTAACCTTCTCAAATCCAACAACTCCATTTTCTTAATAGACACCAACACCAAGTCCATATTGACTAGCATCACACTCCATAATAAGCGAATTATTTATGTCATAATACCTTAGCGTTCCAGCTTTTGCTTCTAATTTTTAATTTTCCAACTGGTATGTTGCTGTTGTTTGATTGTGACACCTTAAGATCCTTTCTCAGTAAACTACTGTAATGGTAAAACAGCTGAAAGATTTTAATACTGCAGAAAATGTCAAGGAAGTGTTAAAACCTAATAAGAACAAAATTAAGGAATGTAGTTTTTACGATAATTTATTTAGTTTTAAAAAGAATTATTGTTCTGCCTTTGGCCAACAATGTAAGGTGTCCGAAGAAAAGAAAATATTTCGTAAAAATTTGTAAAGAAAAGGAATTAAGAAGAATGGATGATACGAAAAAAATAGTATGCTTCTGCATATTTACAGGCCTGTGGCACATCATCATTCGAGTTCAATAAATTATACTTTACTTCTTCTATGTCCACAGGATGCATTCCAAATAGCGTTTGAACCACAATAATAACAACGAACTAACAATTCACCGATCTATAATGTCACACCCTATATTAGAAAGAGATTAGTTTGAATTTGTTAGATAAATTTGTATTTTCTCTTTAATCGTCAATATAGTTGAAGAGTACGTATTCGTTACGACTACTAACGATTTATTTATTAGTTTATGTGTAAAATTCTTTATTATAGCTTTCATTAGATGGTGCTGCTAACTTTACGATGTTAATGTAAAAGGCTCATTTACTTCTTCTATTAAAAATTTTCACTACGTTTGGACAGCAGTTTACGACGTTCTGTACTATATCAAGTATTTTAACGTTTGTTATATTGCTTATCTACCATCTCTTTAATGTACTGTACACTTTCCTGGAAACGTAATGTGCTCATATTTATTAATTACCACAGAAATCGAGACTTATTATTAAGTAAATGTACGTTGATGAAATTTGGTGAGTTATCATAATTCGTCTTGTATTACTTGTTTAACTTTTCTAATCATATTGGGGATAAGAATTGGGGGATCCATGATGGTACAGACTATAATTGCAGGAAGAGTATATATAATCTCGAACTTTTTACATCAGGATAATTTCGAACGCGACTATTTTAAATCTCTTACACAATTCTTACAAAGATGGCATAATTTACGACTTAGTTTTATATAAAGTGCAATTTATATTAAGCAATAATCGTAAATTATTGGCAGTTATAAAATCTAAAATTTCTGGTGTTTGTTTATCCAGAACTTTTAGTACAGGATGGAAGATATTAATAACTTTACCTGCTTGAGCAATCGATGTATAAGAATTACTTCGTAATGTGTTCCAAAATTTTTTAGAATATGCTACTGGACGTCTTGATAAAATTAATCTATGCATACAGTAAGATATTAAAAATGGTCACATTATCACGTAAATTTTAGATTTAATTGTGTAATCTATATTCGTGCCTATTTATACCTGTTGCAATGTTATATCGCCTTTCATTCGTTTCGCCTTTTATTCAATAACTATAATGACCGTTGCGTGATGAAACGTATTTTCTCCCATGGTTTGTTGAGCCATAAAATGTTAATTTATTAAAATTTTTTGATACCGACCTACGATATTTAAAACAACCGTGCATGTATACATCCTTTGAAAAATACTTGTCGTTTATTTGAAGTGTCGGCTATTTAAATTGCTAATAATTTAGAAAGACATAAACCATAAAGTGCCACTTGCATACATAGTTTATTTTATACGCACTTGAGGTACACTAATACCCCCGGATTTCATAAATTATATGAAACAATAGCAGAGTCGTTCGAATAATCTTCAAGGCGAATCTGAAACGAACATGGCATGCGGTTGAGTTCCTACGAAATGAGTCTATTTTCAGGATTAAAAGATTGATAAGTTGATAAATTTAAAAATTTTTATTGAAAAGTTTTATATTGTAGAATTTTAAGTGACCGAAGGAGCCACAAGAATACCGTTCGAGACATTAGTTGCCCTACATCTATTATATCGATTAATTTAATCCACCTGATAAAGATTTTATTGAGATCAACTCTGAAATAGTGTGCTTGTATTACAGACTTGCATTGCTTCATTCAAGGATAAAAGTATGAATCCATGGAATCGCAAAATTGTTCTAAAATCAGTGTATTAGGACAGCGATTCATTACCTTACCATTGTTCAGCCTGTAACCCGAACTAACTGGATTTTTTCGAAGGTCACTTTCAGTTAGAAACTACACTTTTTTATTTGTCTTAATGAAAAGAGGTTAGCCACTTTTGAGTATGATTAAGTATTGTTTATGTGTCAACAATGCTACTAGTGTTGTCAACAAAAAATCATGAACGGATAATGAACTTGAAATGATTTGGTTATTACTGATAAAGATTATAACCATCTGGTTAAAAGAAATAATGGCAATCGAAATGAAATTGAGGGTGAGGCGATAATTAAACTGAATTCAGGAGTAATGACGAACACTATACAAATGATATGGAACAAAAGGTAGGAGTAATGGTTTGAGGCAGTGCTCAATCTAGTGACAACGATGGAGTAACTTTAGTTGCTAAAAAAGGAAGAAATCACATATGAAAGATACCACATCCCACGGACTGAACGGATCAAAATATACTGTACAAATAGCTGATATGTCTGCAAACGAACAGACAACTATTATACTTGTAACAATTGGAAAATTTCTCACGCAACGAACACTGCATAGAAAGCTCGACGTGTTCCAATCCAAGAAGCTAACAAGAAAAGTGCTAGTTTTGATTGGCATTTTGATACAGATAGAACTTTGTCGTAATTGAGCATATACTATTTTTATTTTGAAGTACACCTCCTTTTAATGCATTTATTATGTTTGGACAATATGAACTCCTTATTAGAATATTGGCAGATTGTTATGAAGCTGTACATAGATTTTGACTTTACACGTTTTGCAACTTTGCAAAGAAAACGTTAAGATCTGCCGGAGTAAGCGAATACATGTACAACATACAGCGGGCAAAAACATACGGAAAGAACAGTAATTCATAAGATAAAACGGAAGCTAGTATAAGTCTGTTCTAGAATGAGACACGGTTCCATAGACTGAATAGCAACAAACAAAGAAACACATTACTTTTACAGAAGTGCGAGTTTGATATGACTAGATTGAACGATAATTGTTGAGTATATGTAATACAATCGTTTTCAGTACTATTAGAAAAGCAGTAAGTCAAGAGTAGCATTTTAAGTCTTAGAGATTTTATTCACATATTTACACAAATTTAAACAGAAGCCTTCCAATTATTGCTTTCTGGCCAAATCTTTTTCGTGTAATTTCAGTTGCAGGAAACTATAATAGTAGTTTATGTATGTAGTTTACAATAAACAAGTATATACCTACCGTCTTTCGATTAAAGAATAGCGATTTTTTTAGTGATGAAAAAGTAGGTTTATGTATAGTGGAAAACTGAAAACAATAGAAATGTGCTTAGAATATTGATGTGATTTGCTTTGTTTTTCTATCAAAAAGGTAGCCTAGCAAAGTTCGGATATTTTTTATTTGCCAACTCTGAGACTAGCATGAATAAATTAATAACAAACTGTCGCATAATTATTTTGCCATAAATGCAATCCTATTTCCGCTGTTGGACATGCGAAATTGTGACTGAATTATTGATATAAATTTCCTTCTGCTGAATTCAGAGAAAAAATGTAACGCGGTCAAACCGCAAGATCTCGGAGGCTAATCGGTGGCACCTCTCTGACAGATAACTCGAATAAGGAGCATTGTTTGAAACAAAATTGGTCTTTCGAAGCATATTAATTAAGTATATAATCTACAGTCCGACGCTACAACTTTTCAAGAACACATGCAATAAAGACTCACGGTTTTATAATATGTTATTCAAGTCTTATAGCTTTAGTCTTCTTTATATGCAATAATGGCAATATAAATAGATATGCATCTTTATTAAGGGTCAATCGAACAATATCATTCACGTCACATATTTCGAAAATTCCTTCAACTATGTATGTATATATATTTATGTATACTTATATGGAATATTATTAGATTTGTAGGAATACCTTGCGCAGTTAACAAAGTTAAAACTAATAAAAACATCAAACAAAGAATGCTCGGTGAGTAAATATAGAGATCTATTTACTTTAGTGAAAAATCTGCATCGAAATCCTAGGAAGTTCGTTGTGTAACCGCTTTCGTCCAGAAAGTAATAAATATGAAATGCCTCTGAAAATTTTATAGGAGTTTTGAGCGATGTTCTATTGATTTAACCGCATAACTTTCGCGAATTGTTTGGAATTCGTGAAAGTGGTTTACGTAAAGGTATTATTTATTTTGGAACGTCACCGAAACTATAACATTCACTTCCAAACATATTGGTTGATATGTCGTTCTTTCGCACGTCTACGATTCTGATGGAACATTTGACTAGTTAGTGTATGAAATTTCAGATGTATTCCTATAAACATGGTATGATTGTTACGTTTTTCTGTCTTTGTATATAAACTATTGTAAATACACACCCATATTGTTGATTTTATATAGGCATTTCATGTCAAACTGGTTGACTCAACAGACATTAACATAACCCAGATATCTCAATTTTTGTATTTCTTTGAATAGAACACAACATTTTGTAGTATGTGGTTTATTGTAACGTCTAAGTAATTGCTGTATTATATAAAAAACAGTGGCAGCCAATCATGGTAACTAATATTATTATTAAAATTATAGATGTTTACGATATTAAATTTCTACATGAAAAACAAGACAAACAATTAGAAGCATTTGTATTATATCCTGTAAATACATCCGCACAAGTTGCCGTTCCTAAGTGAATATTAGAGGGATCAGAGAAATAAATCATTCAAGATCTTCCTGACAAGAAAGTCGTTGTCTTACTGCTGCTTATGTATTGTTTCGTAAAGATACGACCGAGTCCAGATAGATACACTAGCGAACCATAATCCTTGGGTAGTCGTATGCAACTAGATCTGAGGAAGCTGTTTTCTGCCCGCTCCTAGTCCTTCGATCAATTATTATGTTGCAGAAGAGAATTTAATTTGAAAATTACTATTAATATAACTCTTCAGATTCGGTAATTATTGTCAGCCTCTAATATTTTTATTTATGACAGTAGTTATAAAGTTGAAGCGATTTTAAATGAGCCGCACTGAAAGAAACGTAGACTTGTTGCACACATAATCATCGCATAAATAATTCATATTAAATCTACTCAACAAAACTTTAACTCATTTAAGGATAGAAGAGAAATACAAAATAAAACAACTTTTAAAAATATTTTAATTTTGTTCATAAATAGAACGTTTACGACCTCTAATGTCTCCAATGAATTAATTGCACCAGATTAACAATAAAAAGAATGACGAGTGAGTTTAAGCGAAATAGATGGCCTTTAATTTCAATAACATGACACAAAATAGGCATTAAATAACTATAGCTGTACTACTGTAATTGTTACACGAGGTTTTTATTTAGCAAAGCGATGTGATGGTGATGAATTCAAATTGAATTGCTGTTGGTTGAGACTTAAATTAATTGCTGAATCTATTACACTTTTTTGTTGAACAAAAGCACTTGATTTTATATTTATATTCATTCATATTTGATAACATATGATTCTACTGCTTTCTATTAAAATGATACATTCGGATATATTACGCGTATGTTTGAAACCGATACGAAGCGGAAACTTAAATGACAAGAAAGAAAGCTTAGCAGAACTTAGCGATGATGACCGAGGCAGCCAGGCAACGTGCAATGCTATTTTGAAAGAGTTTTTCAATTTTAATGTATATGCTGTATAAAGTAACACCTATAATCGTTGAAAGTATTTTTGCACAATTTCAAATAATGTACCACAAGTGGCAATTTGCTATTTAATTGTTGTTGTTTTGATAAATGGGGCTTAGGTGATGGTGAGTTTTACTATTGTCGTTAAAATTCCTTCTTCGTATACTAGAAGCGATTATAGGTTTTTAAAATGTCATTCCTGTATCGTTGCCAATGATTTTGTCATTTTAATTAGAGTCTTAACTGCATGCGTACGACTTTGGAGAGGTATGAGAGAGACAGTATTCATAGAAACCTCTTGATTCATATTCCTGCCCTAAAAATTTAGTTCGCTGGTATACTTTATAACAGCGATGACTACAATATCCATGCACCATTCATGGAACTGAAAACATGGTTCTTGCGTGTGATAAATTATCTCATCATTTATTTATCAGTTCACAAATTTTTACTAATCTAAGTTGGCGTTGAAATACTTTGATAATTCTTATTGCCTACGAAAGACAATTTTACAAATATTTTTATTGCTAGTAATATCACGTAAAAAGGTCAGAAGTGAAGAACTGATCTTCACTTCTGACCTCTATTGGAAGGAGTGGACATTGTTGGCCTCCAGAAAATAATCTGTCCTAGGTAACGTTTGAGAAGATTTATACAGTATAAGTAGAGAAAGTAGACGCTGATGGTTGTTGTTTATTCGATTTAATGTCAGATACTTTTATAGACATGGTTATACATACATGATATAAATACATATATGATGCCGGTTTCAATAAAAATCTTGTAATTTCTTTCATATGTGTAACCTATAATTTCTGATTCCAATTTGTTAATTGAATGTTATTGAAACTTAGCACTAGCATTTTATTTCATGGATAATTAACTCTCCGATGTATGACACCATTTTGACGAAGTACACAGTTTAGTTGATTCACGCAATAAGTAGTTCGAACTAGAATTGTTGTCTACCATCGCAGAAACCAATAGGTAAAGGCATCTCTAAATCTAATTAATTATCTATCAGCTGCAGATTACCGAATCTAAAGAAAGTAATGTTACAACACGATCGTAATGCTGTAATCGTGCATGGCATTTCCTGTATTATCAAATATAATATGCAACATATTGTTATATATGTATGAGCATGTAGTATCTTTGTGGCCACATTTACGGTATTAAATATTTTAACATATCAAGAGTATCCGTTATTTATTCTATACGCCCGTTTATATATTTTTTAACATAAAATAGCTTTCCAATTTGACAAACATGCAGGTTGTTAACTTTTTTTATTAACAAGAGTTTTGAGTTTTGTAATGTGTTGAAATGCGGTTGTATACTACATTTTCAGTTCTAGTTGTTCTGCAAGCGAACTTCATCGCATAGATATTATTATAACTAAATTATATTCATTTTTAGGAAAGTCTGACATTTAGCTCGCTCTGTATATTTTGCGATTACTCCATATCTGTCACAGAAGAATTTATTCACCTCATATTCCTCAGACATAAATGAAATTGTAAAACTCGTAATATGCTCTAACTAAATGTTCGCCAATTCATTTTCTGGAACTGAGGTATTATTATTGCAGTTATAAATGTGCGATCCTTTAATAGCATTGATGTACGAGTATAATTACCGCCCGGAGGGGTTCAATTGATCTCAATTATAGGTTTCACGGGGTGTCAATTAATTAAAGGACCTTCTTTGAAATGCTGCCCGCGTACATCGGAACCACAATTACTCAACGATTCGGAATGACTGGAGACCGACACGCTTGATTAAAATATCATAATAATTCACTTGTATTTTCATAGCTCAGCAGTTCCAGAACCACCTATATCCAATTTATGACGCCAACACAGCTATTGTTATTAATCAAGTTAACAACGTCAGAATGGGTTATTGATTTCTGAGGAATCGAAATCTCATTTAGTCATTATATATAGATGTAGTAAGTCGGTTGCATTTTTCCGTTTTCTTGGTATAATGTGTCTTACGGGGAACGACCATATTATTGACTGAAGCTTGATCACACTCCTATTAATGTTAAAAGGAAAGCTTGAACGAAAACCAAATACGTATTATATTCCAATAATGAAATTGTCGATGTAGTATTTTTGCTTGATTTCCAATAAAAATGCTTTTATCGGAATTGGTATAAAGTAGTGACGTATTAAAAAAAATGTTATTGTACTTTTAACAAATGACGTTTGACAACCGTAAAGAAAGTCAAAGGCAAATGTTTACTTAAAGCTAAATCCATTCTTTATGAAGCAAAGCTATTAGTTTTATAGGTGTCGTATACAGCAGTCTCACGCTGGATAAATACAAAAGATATCAGGCTTTTTGATGCATTTTATTCTGGTTTATTTCTCCGTGCATGTTTCATTAATAAAATTTATATTGCAACGTACGCAACAAACATCATTTTTGTTTTTATTTGCATTTAGATCGTGATTCTTGATTAAAAATATATTTCAGGAAATATCAATTTTATCAATAGTAAACAATGACAAATGGCAAAACGCTATTCTTCTAACACTCATGTGGTGCAGATTGTCTTCTAACATTTCATGATTAACTGTGTGGAAAGCCTTTGATAAATCCAGCGCAATGCAGGCTATGTGCGTATTTCGATTTAATTTGACGAGAATTTCGTTTAAAATTTGAACTAGTGCTGTAGTGGTTGATCGATTTGCTAAGTACGCATGCTGATTTGAAGAAATCAGTAATTGCGTTTTTATTTGTTGTTCTACTACCTTAGATAACACAGGGAGGATTGGTATCGGATGATAGTTATTGAATTGCGATGCTTCGTTTTTATTACGAATTAGCACGATTTCTGCTATTTTAAATATGTTTGGAAATATACCGCATTCTAAGAAACTGTTATAATGTTTGCTATTGGAAGACTAATACATTCTCCTATCTGCTTTATAATTGTTAAAGAGATTTCGTTAGGACCAATTGCCTTAGTGTTGTGTAAGCTTCTTATAATTTTAATAATTTCATCTGATATGATTGGAGGTACAAACATGGAACGATTGGGGGTTATTAACGTTTGGGTGCCATTATTGAGGTAGCTATTGTTTGCAAACTGTGTATTCAAGGTTAGAGATAATGAATTGAAGTTATACGTATCAGGCTACATTTACTTTTTGTTCAATAGTACCTAACACTTGTTCTTTGAATTGTAAATGCTTATACACCAGAAAAAATTATGGTGAGCTGGCGCAAAGCGTTATAAACGCAATGTGTCTATGAACAATACATTACAGATGGTGAAATTGTCTTAAAACTCTGCTCTATAAACTGCATATAATGTTATTGATGTACAAGAGTGCTTCAATCTTTGAAGGCAAGAAAAGGGTCTACGGTGATAACCAATGTCGCATCGCTCCTGGACTTAATTTTGAAAATAATGTTTGTGGGGATGTCAAAGAAACGCAATGTATGTAGAGGCCATTATATTATCGATTGTTTTTTCTTGGAAACTATTATAGCTGAAGAAATAAGATAGTATAAGACAATGCTACAAGTGCTCACTATAACTGTAGCGACTTCATTGTTGGTTGTGGAGTATATGAAACTATAAGCTATAATTTCACGCAGGCTTAAGCTATGTATAAGGTTATCGCTTCTGTTAAACTCTTATACTGAATTTCTGAATTTGAACGTCTCATTATACTTTATAGTCTTTATAACTTACCTCTTAGTTTAATCGCAATGTGCTTTCTCTTGTCTTAAAAGGCAAGGGTCCCTTCAGAAATTGCAAACCAGTTACAAGTTTCCGTGTGAATGTAGCTCAGCGTAAACAGGCGGAATTATTATCTAGAACATGGAAAACAAAAAGCTGTTTCCTTTGATTTAAATATTTGATTTTTTGAATGAATACGTGTGTGTAGCAGCTGTGAGTGTTTCTTTCTTCGCTTATAAATAAGGGATTGTTGAAATATCGCCGAAGCTCTAATTTGAAAGAATTGCTTAGCAGATAAATGTCTCTACTGGTTTTACTTCACCGCTTGGAATGTAGTAACTTATGTGATATTTAGTATGCAGTGATTTCATATTTTCTTCCTTTTATTTCTCTTACACGTTCCAATTAATTTTCTGGTGTAAAAGCCAAACTCATTATAACAGTAAATCGAATAATAAGAATTATAATTTAATTCGTACTACGATCGTAATCCGAAATGCTTTTTAAGATCGAAACTCCTTAGAACTAATATTAACTACATCCCGAACGTAATGAACTTCATTCGTTATTAAATTAAATTCGATCTACTCTGTAACGTGTGTTTTAAAATTTTACGATTTTGTAGACGGGAAATTTCTTTCACAGTATAATTGTTTAGACGTACTCTGTCGATTGGAAGGGCAACTCCTGTTGCGTAACGCTGTTATTTTTGGTCTAAAACCGATGGATACGTGACACGCAATCTTGCGTAGTTATGATTAATTTTCGTATATCTCATTGCATTTAAGTTATAAAAAACCTTGCCCTGTTTTGTCTTGCGATCGGGTTAATATGTTTTAACTTGAAATTCAAGTTCGCGACATCCAGAATGGTGAAGAACCGCAATTTGAGAAAACAAGTAAATGATAAGAAAGTCAAATAATGCAAGTATTTTCGGATTCTTTCGCCTTCAAATTGAAAATCAGTTAATAGAACGTAAAATTGATGTTGACATATATTTCTCAATTAATGTTTATTTTAGATTTTTGGCAACTTATTGCTAAAGTTTATCACAGAATAGGTAATATCTTTTATCTGTGCATGTTTTCATTGAAGCCAAATCTATTCCCGAACCAAACTATGTTAAAGAACTTCTATATCTGAAAGATCAACTTGAAAACTGTGGACAGTTTATGGGTAAAACTAGAAATGGACAATCAATCAGTACAATAAAATTAATACACAACAAATAAATTTGTAGCAAAAGGAAACGCATACAAACAGGATACCATTAGCTAAATGAAAAGCCCGATAATGTAGAATATTGTACAACTAACTTTCAAAAAGTAGATATCTTGACAGAGATTTGAATGTTAATTTGTTTTGTAAGCAAAAAGGTTGGGCTGCTATATAATTAAATTACATTTTATATATTTCAAGATTAACTCAGAATTAAGAGAGCATGAAGCATTGCGATTCCCGCTTTACATGTTATTATAAGTAATTTTAACTGTAAATTGTGCTTTGCATCTAATTTGACATATTGAAAAGTGTATAAGCTGTCAGTTTGTAAATACTGTTTGTTTATGTACATACGTTGTTTTATTGTTAAGAATATACCTTCACAGTAGAGTAAACTCAAAAAGGGTACTAACAAGGAAATACAGGCAAGTGCTGGTGACCGATTTAAATGAAATTTGGTGGGTTTGTAGACTGATACAGTGTAAGAACAACGATAACTTCCATAGATGCTAAATCGCCCGTTTTCGGGAGGTGGGGCGCCCTAAAGCCAGCGCTACCCTTCGGTATTTGATTTAATATCTCCAAAACTATAAGACATATCAAATAAAAGTTAAGACAAATATATAACTGTTTTATGAGTACTAAAACATAGCAACAACAGTTTGATGTTGTCATAGCTCTTGTTTTCGGGAAGCAAGCACCACCCCTAAATTTTTTTAAAACTACCCCCGAAAACGGGCGATTTAGCATCTATGGAAGTTACCGTTGTTCTTACACTGCATCAGTCTACAAACCCACCAAATTTCATTTAAATCGGTCACCACCACTTGCCTGGGTTTCCTTGTAAGCGTAAAAAGGTTTAACAAACATCTGTTTTTTACTACATATACTACTATATATTTATAGATCTACTGTCCCCGAACTAAATGGAGTGGCGGAAAAAAATATAAATCACAATTAGCACAATTTAGTGGATTCATTATTGTCCTCTATAAAAAAGACTAATAGAATGTTAAACACAGGATAAATAAATCACCACTACATTAAATTATAAAACAGCTGGTAGAAGACTAAAAAAAACAATGTATTTAATATTATTATTGGCAAAAACGGTAGAATTAATAGAACAATTAACCATCTGAAGTTATGTCTCTCAGACGGTCCTGGGTGCGCTCGAGGCTATAGATGCAGGAGGCTTTAGTGGGTAAACAGTACTGGAGGTACTGGAGTCCCACACACCGTCCATAAAGGATTTCCTCCTGGGTAAAAAAAATGAAAATGTAAAAATTATGATAATTTTTTGGAAAATAATCCTATAAATCGGAGATTTAATTATGACATAGCATCAGTAATAAAAAGAGCGTGTATCAGAGTATTTTTATCTATAACAAAGCGTCACATCCTAACTCCATGTGAAATAAGTGTCTTTCCCTGAATAAGATATGAGCGTAAAAAGCTGTAGCACCTCTAGATTTCTTTCCCCTTCCTAGTGCAACCATGAAGGATATATCAAGCATACATAATTTGCTTTCATCAGCGCTTCGTACAACAAGGGTTCTTTACTGTACGGAAGGTGGTTTGCGAATCTGCGGATAGAAGTAGGTTTTTGGAGTTGCCGTTAGAAATTCCCATCGATAGATGACCGCATTTATCTCTGTGTACGTCGATAATTTGGCCATCCTTACGTTTAATGGACCATAGGTTAAACAGAGGGTGGAAATTGCAGTTGAATTTTTCATGGCGATCTTGAATTTTTCAGGGTCCGCTGAAAAATTGTTCGTAATTATTAATGGAGGTTTTTGCTATTTTTATCCGAATCAATAAGCACGTACAGAGGGCGTGTGAGATTGATTCGCATCGACTCTGTGCTAGTTCTATACGAAGCTCGTTCTGTACATAGTTCAACCTGATCACAAAATACGATGAAATATCGCTTTAAAGTTCGTGTTTATTACTGTCTGAAAAATAAACCTTACCACAGCAGTATATGTTACCATTATTACCATTTTTCACCTGACCATCTTGTAAATCTAATAACTCAGACTATGGTGAATATGCTGGATGACAGAGGTAGTAATGCCGTATTGTAGATTTTAATGTTATTATCGATGCAAATATGAACACTAAAAAAAATGGACGAGTTCATAAAAAATGCATATAAATAGGGGCTGAGAGAAAAACTACACAATTTTTTGGGTATAGAAATAATATATCTGATGTGAAGCCATACCCAGAACTTCCAATTTCCCTTCTTCGATTTGGCAGAAATTCAGACGGTATTTCTGCTTTATTTCTTCTCATAGTACCAACATAAGTCAATCTTTTTGCTTCAAGACTGATACCAGTGGTATGGAATTGTCACCAGTAATATTTCTATTCGTACCATGAATTGGTTCAGATAAACGTAACATAGCTTGCGTTGGTTTCCTAGCATTTTGTTTTGTTTAGTCAGAGTTCTGCCATCACAATCCTTGTTATGATAAATATAACCATTGAGAAAGTAATTATTTCCAGTATCAGTTAATGCCAAAATCTGTAACCCGTACTTGCACGGCTTACTGTGTATATACATTTTAAATTTACATCTGCCCCTGAAACCCACAAGCATTTCATCAACAGATACTAAAGTATCGATGATATGGGCTGACTGATAGTTCCCAATAAATGACTGAAAAAGTTCGAAGATTGCTGCAGTAGGATCATCAATTTTGCACCGTTATCTTGTAGGTGGGTTGTCAAATCTGAGACATTCAAGCAAAACAGCAAATCTCTTCATATTCATTACACTTCGAAAAATGTTTCTTCCTGTACCATCTGTTGCGAATATAGCGAAATGTGAGGTTATTTCCGAAAACTAGTATAGTACATAAAATACTAATAAGAGAGATACTTACTTATTCTGCCACTTAAGCACAGATAGTCAATATGACTCCATAACTAGCACTACAAAGTTTAGAATTAAATAAAATTACAATATAAAGAGGAATTGTTTAGGGATTTCGTACAAACATCAACGGAACTATAACACGAAGGTAGTCAGCCGCCTAACCACTGTGGCTATCGATTCGAATACATGATATTAACAACATACAAAATCTTAATACATAATAATGAACGCTTTACTCGTTACTCAAACACCTTCTGTATTTGCATTAAGACATTTTGAGAAATGAAAACATAACATATATTTATGCTCCGTTTTCAGTTGTTTTTCAGGCATGATATTTCGAAATTGAAGCGCAGTTTCATTTATCATCAGTAGTAAATTGTGATGTTACTTAACGCATTAGTTACACCAAAGTAACTAGTATACACATAAAAATCATTACAGGCGATACCTGCTTTACACGTAATGGCATTTTAAGTTTTATAACTTACATGGTAACTTGAAAATCAACATGGGCATTGTATGTAGATAATTGCTTGTCAGGAAAATCTTGTTTGCCTAGTCTACTTTATTTACGCTAGTGAAACGGGAAATTGTAAACGCCTGTTAACAATTAAAAATCTAAACGTTTAAAATCAAGTGCTCGAGCTTCTCAGAAGATGACTGCAACTTTGTGTACAAAAACAGGGGCACCAGCTCGGGCACCACTTCTGTGATAAATTCGCTTCTGGATTCTGTACGTATGTACACATACAAAGTTGTTTTATTGAATCATACCTCGAACACAATTGAGTATCGGACGTAGCTGTAGAAGAACTTTTCTTGTTGTCGTAATATCTAACACTCAGAAAATATTTTGCTGTATTGGCCTTGAATGTTGTGAAATAGTAACTATTTTATCTAACTCAAATGAATGTGATCGTAAATATTATGCTATGCACATTCAAGTTAACCATATCGAAGATTTTTCAAATCTCCTATTATGTCACTACATTTGCTGTTCGTCTGACCGGAAGAAGTTATTGTATGGAAATGTATTTCAATAGTAAGTTACTTTTAAAGTTTTAGCACTTTCTCACTCTCTCAATTGGATTAGTTCATTACAATTGGCAATTAAACGAAAATTAATATTTTCCTGCTTAACATATTTGCATAAAACCAGAATGTGGTTCTACATACACCCTGTATACAATATGTATCTATATACAATAAACGCGTGATCAGAACCACGGGAGAATTATCGAAGTTAGATGACCTTTTTTCTGTTATTGGTAAACATTGTCATCTATAAAAGGTAACTGTGTGAAGTTCACGTCATATACGCAACTCGATGCTCAAATAAAAGAATAAAAAGTTTCTAGTAACAGAAGTTTTCGTAAACATTCACCAGTACAAATAAATTGAACTTAGTTATTGGAAAACAGTTCAAAAAGGTTTTCAAGTGTATTTTCCGTGTATTGCGTTACACTTTAGATACTTTACAATATTGGCCGATAGATAGAGAAGTCAAGTATGAAAAATTCAAGAGTGGAGTTTTTGTTACAAAGTTGTTGGTATAAGCGATAAATCGACCTTCTAGTGGATTTTGTTGTTGTTTTCGGTAGAGGCATTCCCTTGTTTATGTACATCCTTGTTTATGTACATCCAGACGATATCAATTTGTAATGAAGATCGATTTAATAAAAGTCGCCGGAGTTAGGAGAGGGTGCGGGATCCTTTACCTTTTACGGCTTCTTTTCATAGCATCGGTCGTGGTGCGTGACTACCAACACTACTTTATCACGCCCTCTTCCGTGTCGAATATGAAATCACCACACCCCAATATTTCAGCAGGCTCTACGAATACGTATCATTTGAAGTTCATAATGGAAATTTTAATAAACCACCAAATTCTAGTAGGTACATAGAATACTGAATATTATCATAAATGAAAAATATGTGTACTCTTATGCAATTGGTTTAGTTATACCATTATTATCATATTTAATCTGCATAGCTGAGAACTCGGAAGCTTAAAATTTGCGTATTTTAATTATTTGGAACGGCAAATCCAATTATGTAGAAATAACAACAACTTCTATTAGTACCAACTGCTCTATATTCTATACCATATACAGACTAAGTCTAAAGTATGGAACGCCTCAATGATTTCGAAAACGGCTAGCATGATTTTTATAAATTTTGGTTTGTGGACGTTTTGTAACATGGCGAATCTTATGGTGGGATTTACAATGTTGTCAGATCTTCGGTTTTTCTTGAAGTATAGTGAACTTTGTTATTTCAAATGGATCACCCTATATGTTTTTTGATTTTTAAAATCCTTAAAAAATAATCAATATTTTTCATGTTATATTCCCTATACCTAAATGCAACTATTTCCAAGTTATAAGGTAAATTTACATTTATGTCCACCGAATTTAAAATAATTCATCAGGGTGGCTATGATCGCAACAATAGTTATGCCAACTTAGACTTTTCAAGCATTAATTATTGTTGGTGTTTATCAAAAGCAAAAAATGGATTGTTTATTTGAAACAGAACGAATTCAGATTTTAATGATATTAGGATATGGTGATATGCTAAGAAGTAAACAAGAAACTTGTAATATCTTTAATGGTTTATATCCTAACCGAAATCCTATAACAAGGTCTACTGTGAGTAAATTGCTAAGAAAGTTTAACGTAACTGGTGCAGTAAAAGATTTACCTAAATCAGGGCGCACAAAAACCACAACAACTGAAGACAAATCGTTAGATGTTTGCGTCATGTTAGAAGAAGATCCGCACTTGAGTAGTAGACAAATAACTAGAGAACTTGATGTTTCACAAAGATCCGTAATGAGAATTTTGCGAAATAATAAATTTCACCCATACAAAGTAACATTAGTTCAAGAGTTGTCAGATGATGATTTCGATAGACGTGAAGAGTTTGCTGACACAATGATGGAAAAATGTTACAATCGAAACGATCCAAATTTTTTAAATATAATAATGTTCTCCGACGAGGCAACATTTACCATTAATGGAAGCATAAATCGGCATATTTCTAGATACTGGTCACGTAATAATCCTCGTTGGATGCGTGAATTCCACACCCAATATCCAGAAAAGCTTAATGCTTGGGCTGGAATAATAAGCAACAAAATAATTGGACCCTTTTTCATTGAAAGGAATTTAAATGGTCCAGCGTATTTAAATTTGTTAGAAAACAGTACTATACCTGAGTTGGCTCGGTTAGTAGTAAGTATTTACTATTGCCTTCTAATTTAGAACTTTCATTATTTGTAACTTTCAGACAATAACAATATCCCAAAAAATGATATTTGGTTGCAACAAGATGGAGCTCCACCTCACTATGCGCCTGAGGTGAGAGCATACTTAAATAATGTGTTTCCCAGAAGATGGATTGGAAGACGTGGTTATTTCGAATGGCCCCCACGATCACCTGATATGAATCCTTTAGATTCTATGGCCATTTAAAAAACACAGTTTTTAAAACAAAATCTGCTAACATTGAAGAATTAAAAAGTAGAATTACTGCAGAGATAAGAAGAATTGAGGGAACAGACATGTTGCAAAATGTATTGCATAGTTTTAAAGACCGTATGGCTTGTTGTATGGAAGTACATGGACAACATTTTGAGCATCTGCTGTAATTGCTTTAAGTTTGAATTTTCTATTAAAATTTGTTTTTTGACGAGTTCATTTGATCATAGCCATCTTGATGTATTATTTTACCTTCGGTGGACATAACTAAGAAATAGTTGTATTTAGGTATAGGGAATATAACATGAAAAATATTGAATATTTTTTAAGGATTTTAAAAATCAAAAAACATATAGGGTGGTCCATTTGAAATAACAAAGTTCACTATGTTTCTAGAAAAATCGATCTGACAACATTGTAAATTCCACCATAAGATCCACCATGTTACAAAACGTCCACAAACCAAAATTTATAAAAATCATGCTAGCCGATTTCGAAATAATTGAGGCGTTCCATACTTTAGACTCAGTCTATATAAATAATATAAGCGAGAAGACGTAAATGAATGAAAAAAAAACTTTTATTTATATATATTCAACTTACTTACCTATTTATTTAATTAGTTATTTATTCATCCAACGTTTAATAGACTTAAAGTGACCCCTACAAATTTCTTTTAGAATTATTCCTGTATACCATCTAACAATATCTTTGATTATTCAATTATATCGGCGTTGAACTCCCTTCCATTTCCATACTAATTCACTCGCTAGACGGCGGAGTACATTCCCTCCTATATATCGAAAAAAGCGGAACACTTCTCTCATTGTTTCGTTGACGTACTATTGATTATGAATACATAATCGTGGTTCGATTCGGTTTCGGTTTGTATAGCGTTTTCTCTCTTTGTCCTTTCAACCACTTTTGGAGAAAACTAATTGATGGGAACAATAGGTACGAAGAAAACAATCCCGTATTTGGAGCGCTTTAGAGTGTGTGTCCACTTGGATATTAGTCGGTAAAGCTATTGCTAAGAGCTTTTTTACAATTCTATATGGTTTTAAAGGTCGAATAAATCGGATAAAGTAGAAGAATTTCTTCGCTTATTAATAGGTTTTATGTGCGCGCGATTACTACATGAAAATAAACGAGTTCTTTTAGGGAATAATACGTTTAGGCATAACAGACACACGCACCGCTGACTGCTAAACAAATGAATTTCTAACCAGGATTTAATTCTCGACCGTCGTAAAACTCGTACTTGGTTTAAATACGATCAACGCGAAATCAATAAGGGATTATTGGTTTCGCTATACAACTTATGTGCAACGATTCAAGAGACTGGGATTAAAATAAACATTGGGCAATTGAGAGAGCTTATTCCAGTTATCTGTTAGAGGAAATACGAATTGCAAATTTGGATATATTTAGTTGTGATGGTGAGTAATTTTGTAAGTGAATTCGGTTATTAGGACCGAGTGCAGATATTACTTTGAGAAAAACTGTGGTCCCATCAGCGAGATAAATGACTTAAGTAATATTATGCCATTACTGAAGCTCTGCAAGTTGATTGGTTAACAGGGCGATATGTCCTGCGAAATATACATCGAGCGTACAAAGGACGTGTGAAGGAATGACTGAAACATTTTTTTTTTATTTTAGCAGCACGAATTGTTACAATTGGAATCACAATTATGACAAATTCCATGATAATTTAATGGGTTCTGTACGAAAAATTAACATACTAATTAGCTTTAAATTGCTAACAGTGATCAAAAAATTAACTTCCCTGATATGATCCTTATCAGAGCAAACAGACAAGTAAAAATAAAATGGGACACCAACCACACGTTCTCGCAAAAGCACATGATCGTTCAATCACACTAAAAGCATTATCAATCAAGTGTATTGTACGACACACTTTATTAGCCCATAATTCAAATCAAAGATAATTAATAAAATAAATCAAATTTTGGAAAGGAATACATAGCCAGATAATTTAGTTCAAAGAATAAGTAGTCAAAAACTAAAATTTCAAATTTTACAAAAAACAGAAATCCCAAGCAAGAAAAAGGAAAAATACAACAAAAGAAGATAAATTTATTGCCGTACCATCTGTACATGGTCTATCATGGAAATTAAATAACGCACTCAAAGCTGTAAATATTAAAATAGCACAATAAAACGCAAACTAAACGTTACTAAAATATAAGCAAACACACCTAGAGAATATAATAAATCGCTTGCAAAAACTGTAAAAGTGTACTCGTATATATCGGCCCAACAAAACAATACCTCGAAGAATAAAAGCTCATAAATACAATAAAAATCTAACAGCATTAAACAAACGTGCCATGAAATATAATCATTATAAAGTAAAAGCTAGACATACTGAAATCAAAAATAACAAAAACGCATGCAATGGCAGGTCTGAAATAGCAGGGCTGTCGAAAGTATGCAACTTAGTTAATGAATTCGTCCTCAAGTTAGCTTCCATACTCCGTATACACTTAACTTGTTTCAAAATTGATACGTTGTTAGTGCGGTCACAAAATATAGTAATATGCGTAGGTTTATTACCCACACGATATATATTTTACAATGTGACACTATAACATAAACTGTTATCTCTTCGTAAAATAGAATAAAACCTTATGAAATATTTACACCATAACAGTGTTTCATGTACTAGATTCATGTGCAACACAATTACATTAATATATAACTAACATGTACAGTGAGGTGCAAAGATATCCGGACACGTCTAGATAGAGAAATACCCTACGCTCAATACTTTATTCCAAAGAGCCGCAGGGCACATTACTACCTGCTGAGGTTAACCGTAGTTTTTCCCGCTTACAATAACATTGCAATATACAAATGCGTGTAATACGTATAGACACATATGTATGTATATGGATATAGCATAAATGAAAATATGGGAATTTAAGCTTCTGTGGCGTTAAGTAGATGATTTTATTATTCCTCATAGTAGCATTACATAAAGCATTACAACTTATAAATAAATATCGCGACTATTATTTGACTTGTTAGTTTTAACGAAAATTTGTCAATATCTAAAATATACATATTACTCCTTTAGTTAATAATAAATCACTCAGCTTACTGTAATAAAAGTTATACTGAAAAATAAATTTTTAAGGCTTCATAAAGGTAGTAATATAGAGATAATTCAATTCTGTTTAATAATAACTAATGTATTTATATTTACATATCTTTTTACCTTGTAGTTAGTGTTCTTATTTACGGTTCTCTGATTCAGTTGTATGAGTTTTAGGTTAGTTGCAAGGCAAAATAGAAAACAACTTACTAAAAGTGTTTTGACAGATTAACATCTTTTAACTCAATTACATATTGAGAATAAAAATATTTCATTTGTATTATAATTAGTATAAATAGTAGATAAATATTGTTTAAAATGATAAAAGCGATCTGCAACTTTCGCCGATCGCTTACTGAAATTATAAAAACCCTCATATCAGCACAAAATTCGAAACAAAATTTCTCAAAAACTAGCCAGTTCCACGTAATAAGGATGTTGCAGTAATTAAAATTACATCTTAAACATATACAAACGCGTATTGGCGAATTACATGTAAATCCAAATGTGCCCGTATAGCAATATAATTTTAGTAATACCGTACCTAGTTTTAAAAACATTTTTCATCTGAAGATGATTCACTTAATACAAGCGCAGGAATCAACAGGTAACTTATTTAATTAGAAATTTCTTTAAAATACTTCTTAGTATTACTAAAACCGAAATACATATACATATTATATGAAGAAAACCGTCAGAAGAGATTAAAGATGTATGTATGTTAATGAGTATTTGTCAAGTTTATAGGTGCTTATGATTGGATAATCCACAAACACAACTCTATTAATCTATATATCTTATTTTGGAATTAAAGTGTAGTATTCTGTTGAGCATTAATTATTTATTTTATACATAAACATTCTTATTGTTGCTTTTAATGTATTTTACTAGAAAAATTAATATACATTTTTTATGAAGTTTTACTTATCTTTTATTCCGTATCATTAATTACAACTTAAATTTATTCTAGTTCACATCTTCGATTACAACTTTATCGTCATCTTCTTTTTGGA
This sequence comes from Holotrichia oblita, assembly GCA_023690525.1. Lineage (NCBI taxonomy): Eukaryota > Metazoa > Arthropoda > Insecta > Coleoptera > Scarabaeidae > Holotrichia > Holotrichia oblita. The sequence goes on along the minus strand of CM043015.1, from coordinate 178,174,127 downwards.
AGGTAAATGACAAATAATATCAAAATTTAAATGCCTGTTAAAAATATTTATAACCCAATTAATCATTGATACATTGAGTCATGAATGAACACTAAGTTAATGTTAAAAAATTGTTAATATAAATAAAGTGATTTTCACTAAACAGAATTAAACAATTTACTTTCTATTATGACCTCTATTGTGTTATAACTTGACAAAATATTTTATGAGTTTGTAACATACATAATCAGGTATTCTTTTGCGAACGCTTCATTATTGCATCTTATAAAAAAAGGCATCTGATAGCTTTTCACCTGGTGAAGATATGTATATAATGGGAACGGTATGTATTTGCAAAAATGCTATTCCTCTTAATAGTAGGTTGAATGATTACAATTCAATAAAGGAGTCATATATTTATTAATTTTTAGTAAAACGGACAACTCGGAAAATATCCGTGATATAGAACAACCGTCCTAACATTTTAATTTATATCATATGTCTACATATATGTGTTTATATAATACAACGTTATTGTACGAGTAACAAACTACGGTCCCACCCAGCAGGTACTAAGCTGCCTTGCGGCTCTTTGGAATAAAGTATTGAGCGCAGGGTATTTCTCTATCTAGACGTGTCCGGATACCTTTGCACCTCACTGTACATTTGATGTTTTACAGTTGCTTCGTTATAATTGAAACATATAGCATAAATTATCGAAACTTTTTATTTATTTCTTACTTTTTATCGATATTATGTAACTAAAACATATTAAAGGAGCCTCATTACCGAGAAGCTACATTTTATTTGCTTAATTAACTAACAAAAGGTTACAAAAACATCTACAATGATATAATTTGTAAAAATATTATGACTACTTATTGCTTCGGAAACGATCACAATATCAAATATGTGTCGACAGCAGAAACCACAAATGCTTCCGACGAAGTAGTCAAAAACTCTATTCCGAATTAGTAACTGATTTGATGTTTCTGATCATCGTTTGTAATGTTCCTTTTATAACAATCATTTTCGAATAACCGGGGCAGTAGTCGAAAGGAATCTACCATGTGGACATCATAAAGTGGCAGACTTTTATATCATCATCATTAGCCATGAAAGAAATTATGTGACAATAAAAAGCTTTGACTATCTAATATCGTTTCCTGTAGCTGCATTCATAAGGTAAATGTACTTGGGCTCCCATTTCTTTTACGAGATGTTAATGTACATGGGTGATCAATTGAAGACGATTAAAAAAAAAACTGAAACTTTTCGAGGCATCAACTCTGGTAACCGTCAAGAGATCCAGAGAACAAGTCAGTGATGACGATTGATGTGAAGATATAAGACATTCAAAATTTTGCGCAATGATTTACGAAAGACCAAAGAATTTGCAAGATGGATGGATTGCTAGAATGATTATACTCTAACAAAAATTGTGGCTGTAAAAAGTTTATGAGATAAACTTGAGTGTTTCAGCTAATCCTAACAGCTAATTGTAACAGGTAATGAAATATGGGTTGATCACCGAGACCCACCGACAAATACTATGGTTTGTCGCCATTAGAAGAGGCACTGACGGAAAATTAATGCACAGTGTGTTGGTTGTGGCCAATCAGTGCCATTTGCTAACTTTAATAGTAACTGAAGAACGGAATTAACCTCATTAGTGCTGATTTGGTTATATTATTGGGAAAGAAGCTACTTCCTAATATTAGCTAGGCATTCTCTTAGGAAGTTCTTTTCCTTTTCGATAAAATTGATTAAACTAATCCAATATATGCTTTATTAAAAAGTTTGATCTATCTATAGTTGGCGTATTATATTTGAGAAAGGACAGTATAGTAGGACAGTAGTAGGGTATAACTATTTGATAGACTTGTTATTGGCAACGTTACTGAAACTCGTCCAATCACATCCATGATAAATTTTCCAACATGGTTACACAATGGAACAATATTTGGTAATAGTAGGACCTTAGAATCACTACGTTTTGTCCTCCATTACTAAAATTTCTTATTAAAGGTATAATGAAAACATATATGTAGGTTGTACACGATGACTTATTTAGACTTCTCAAAAGTAAGACAGATTTCTGTGCCAACTTTTGCCTATTATGAGATGTTTGGGCCGTGAGTGAGTCAGGACAAAGTCTTTTATATGTGTAGGCTGTCTAGCTACCGCAAAAATCATTCCTATTTCTGGAACTCCGCTAGAAAATAATACTATTCATATATGTATCCTGTATATTAATAAATTGTGGTCATCATATCCAAACATCCTCAGTATAGACATGTAAACAACGTAAAAAAATTGATGGGAAGTATAATTCCGTTGTTGCGGATTTAAATATTTGACAACGTGATTACAATTTATTGAAAGCACCGACGAAAGGTACTATTTTATTGCACCCGTAGTTTATAATAACCTGAAAAAATAAACTGTTCAGCGAATTTCTGGATACTTAATGAAGGGATAAATCTCTCTTGTTTATGTTGCAGTTTAGTATATCTATATATTTTACGACTTCAAGGTTTCACATTATTTACTCATTTATTTCGCATTGTTTATACTTCGTTTATTTATACCATTGACAATTTAAGTTACGATATAACGGTTCGCCTAGTATAGGTCCTTCGGAAGTCCTACAACGATTAAACTGAATCTGCCATTTGCAGTAGGTAACTACCGAAAATCGATCGCGCTAAATTGTGTTGAAACTCACTTACCGTGAAAGATTAAGCGAAATGGTTTCGCGTCTTTTGTAGTGGTCCATTTTCTCGGCTATGAACAGAAAAATTAGTATCGGAAACTAAAACGACTGCACTATATCGCACTTAAATGCTTTTCTTGTGTTGCGGTAATCTTAATTTTTCCACTTTCCTCTATTTAAAGGGATATAATTTCACGAAATGGAAGTAGCATTAATCGTAAAGCACTTAACAAAGAGAAATGTTTTATGACGCTCGTTTCAGATCGCGAAGTGGAGTAATCGGGAAAATATCTCACGCTGAAGTGGTAACAATTTGGCAGCCAGTTATTGTGTTGTTTTCTGGTCTAAGTGTTAAGAGACTATTGACTCGTTTTTCTTTACTTAGATTTAATTTGGGATTCTTCACAATATATTAGATCTTCTTTTGATATTAAATTGTATTAAGAACGAAAACTGTTCTACATTAATTAGGAAAAATTGAAATAAATCACTTTAGAAAAATTGTTTTCATTTAAAAAGTGTTCACTTATAGCAAGAGGACTCAGTGCTGCTGATTTTAAGGTGAACTAAATTATATATTTTTCTACTAAAAATAGCTAGATCACCGTTCTTTAACAATTACTCTATAAAAACTTCAAACATGTCTCTGTTGTATACTGTCTTTATTTGTTGGTAAGAGGAAGCATCCTCAAGAAAGTAGCACGTCAAATAAAGAAAGATGCAAGATATATCAGTGCATACTGAAAATATAATGAAGCATTGTAGTGATGAATCTGAGATTTTATGATTTCTATTATATTATTATTTATTAATAAAGTCGACTAAACACTCACTCCTACCCAAGTCCTGTAATCCGAAAGCATATAATGCGGGGTACAGTTAAGTTAAAAATTTATTTCACAGCAATATAGTAGACCCAAACATACAACCAGTATTGATCAAAATCAGTTATTGAGGTTGGAAGAAGATAGTGAGTCATTTACTTTTATTTTCGTCATATAACGAGCTAAGTATAGTTGAGCAAGTCTAGGATACAACTACCAAAAAATATAGTAACTTTTGAAATGTGACTATATCGTAGAGTATTAAGAATTTTATAGATGGAACATGTATCTAATGAAGAAGTCTGTCCAAGAATGGAAAGCGACATCGAATTAATAAATACGATGAAAGCTCGCAAACTTGAATATGTCGGTCATATAATGAGGAATGAAAGATGAGCCGATTTACTACAAACGGGAGATTCCTAAGAACCGAGAATTTTATGGTCCACAAATCTCGGGATGTGGTTTTCAGTAATAATAATACGAGTATTCTATGCGGCAATGAACAAAGTTGTAATAGCCAGAATGATCGTCAACATCAGTACCGGATAGACACTATAAGAAGGATGTTTTAGATCAAGAAATTGAATGATGTCTAACATTTGTTATAGAGCAATCGAATAGCTTATGAAATGCCAAAACTAATAATGCTAATTATAGCAAAACAAGCTTTAGAATTTCCCAATACTTTGTCGCAGTTCCAGGAGGCACCCGCGTCAGATCTTTCCACACTTGCCGAGGAATTTGAAAAACCAAAAAATCCAGCTCAACCAACGCTATTCCAAATAGGGAGCAAATGCAGTAATTATTATACGCTATTAATCATCAGAACATTCTACTAGACAGAACGTCAAATTTTGAAACCCATATTAATACTAAAAACGCAGTAAAGCTAATCAGTTATTCTAAAAATTAACCTACACAAAGCAGAATCCGATCCATTCACCTCAAAATTACCGTTTATGCATTTTCCTGCTTCCATTTTGAGAATAATTTATCAAGGAAGGATATCACATTAAGTTAGTCCTATAATGTTAGATTGTCTGACACTATCCCCTAAAGGCAACCTGTGTGAGTTGTAAGGATATACCTCATAAACTATAAAGAGTAATAAATCCCGCACAATATAAGCGTGTTGCTTAGAAAAAAAAATAGATATGAGGAAAAGAACATGTATATTTAGCACGTTAGAATAAATTGATGCGATTGTTTGTTGCCCGGCAAAATAAAATTCGCACTACCTAAAGTGTTTAAGTACTGATTGAACATGTTATACTAAACCATAGGAAGCTGACTCTACAATTCTAAGTATTACGAGAAAATATGTAGGAAATTCGTCCGTAGTCTACATTTTTAATTTATCATTGGCATAAATATATTGTGAACTAACTAAATATCTAAAGCTCAAATACTCTAAATGAAATTTAGATGCATGCCCACCCTCCTAATGTTGCTAATTACAGGTGGCGTATTACAGAACGGAAAAAATGCTGTGTATTAATTTGTAACTAACCAAATCAGAAACTAATAATATTACAGAACAAATGAAACAGAATATACAACTACTTTTATTGGTAGGTTCAGAGAATTTTAATGAATAATTGTTTTAATTGAAACAAAAAATTAATTTCACTTCGCTGAGCGAAAAATTAAATTCAATGCATCCTGTATCTACATATGTATGTTCCGGGGAAACAAAATATTCAACTTAACTCACTTGAAAATACAAATTTACAATTACACTCTGATATAATTTCAAGCGAAAATATACAAAAAAATTGAAATACGGTCTAAAACGTTAATATCAATTGATCGTTCGAGAATAATGCGATGAATTTTTTTGTTTCACAGTTATTGTGAATTTTACAAATAATAAATTTCGCTTCTCTGATTTACACAATTCATTAGCAGCAGTAATTGACATTCGGTATTATTTTATAGGGAACGAAGTTAATTTGCCGATACTACAGTTCTATTTTTATTAATATCCTTGCGAACTTATTTACTACACCGTTGGACATAATTTACAGACAACAGATATATAACCTGAAAGCGTGAACATAACACAGTGAAATTTAGTACAAAAATATTACTAAATCAGTACAGCTTAGTCTCACTAGAAGGGCGATGCAGCACGGTTGTGTACGAGTGCATTATTGTACGTTATTGAGTTGCGTTATTATCTGTTCTTCATCAAGTCTTCATTGAACCAAACTTCTCTCATCATCAAGGGCCAAGATAAGATAAATCGTTATTCGTCAAAAGAAAAGAAGATTCCTGTCCATTCAACATCACCGTTGCAGAAAAAAAGGTCCTTTCCTATTCACAGACCATTCCATAAGACTTGTTGAAACAACAAATCTATTAAACTCGAACTCGCTCAAGTAGTGTTGTTAACTCTCCATTACACATGTGAGATGTATACCTTGTGCCTTCAGAAAATACACTAATATCTGCCGATTCTAACAACGCTTTGCTCCCACCACTTAGAATGTACCGATCACCTTTCGAAGTCTATATGTATATTCATTACTAAGAATATTTGTTGAGAGGAATAATGATGAAAGTCTATTAACTAGAAATTAAAGTCAAATACGAAAGCCTTCTTTTTTTGAAAATTTCTAATTAAACAATACTAAATACATTAGGGATATTTAAGTTATTCTCTTGTTCTTTTACCTTTATAAATTGATTTTTTTTTATTAACAAAAATAAGCTTAGGAATCAAACGAAATATTTTAGATTAGGACGTAATACATTTTCTTGGATAAATCATGGATTATATTTTATTATACACCTGAATTTCAAAGCTAGATTTCGAAGCTGACCTAATCAAAACAAATGTACGCACTCTTCAGAAGAACTTGAAATACATTATAAATCATTATTTCTGAATCACTTTCCTAGCAAAATATCTTTTAGAAAGTAACTATTTAACCTGTCATTATCCACTTATTAGAATATCCTACCAGTATCTTTTGCGGTCGACTTAATTATTTTTCTAAAGAGAGACTGCCAGAAGGTAGTCAAAACATAATTTTACGATCTTACGCGATTTAAATAATGACGGCTTTAAAATTTTACATTTTATCGTAGTACCTCTTCTAAATAAACTGGGTTAACGGGAAACCAGTGTATAGTGAGTCATTCTATATTAATAGCCTGAACTTACACAAATAGAACACAAAGAAAAACCACTTCTTTCCTAACTCTTCCGAGAACCGAAATACTACAGGTGCTATAGGAACATACCCTTTTTAATCTCCTCTTCTTTACGTCGTGATTTCACTTTACTCTTGTAGAAATATCTCGATTTGCCGCACAGGGCGAAATTGCTACAGTATTAAACGGAATCTGTGGAGAGCTTTTGTTTCAGCTGTACTCTAGAAAATTCTGCATTACGGTAAAATTTGTTTCATTGTATTAAATCGGAGCCTCATTTAATATTTTCCTCTTCGTGAACGAAGTATGAAATCTTTTAAATATTTGCTTATTTATGTCGGAAGAATAAAGATGAAGAAATAAGCTGACAGAGCTTGTTACCTGATTTGTTTTTTTTTTGGCAAGAGATTTAAGAAATAATTAAGTTAACGCTACTTATTAAAGAAAGCTTCTTGTATTTTCCTCACCTCGAAGCAGTTGCCAAATATATTTTGTATAAATGGCGCATTTTATCCATTAGGCAATTATATTTGTACGGCAGATATACCCTTCCTAACAGGGAACTGCTGAACATGCATTTTTGCTCCAGCAGTTGTTGAATATCTGTTAGTAGTGCACTGTGCAGATACATATGAGCTTTCAGACATTAATAATTAATTACATAGAACGTATATAGAATTAAGAAAAAACCACTTGTTGATCACGTAAACACGTTCATTCGAGACTTCATAATAGAATGGTATAAAATATAACATGAACAGTTTGCGATAAAATGTTGTTGCGCTGTAGAACACGCAAAAGCTACGCGAATGGTTATAGAATGGTTTTCTTTAATCCGTGTGGTATATACAGCTACAGCAGCAGCTTCCTAGGATGTTCGATAGCGTTACATAAGTTTATTATTGTTCGTGTACGTGATCATTAAATAAGGCTAGATATTGATGATTTTTTTGTTCATAGATATTTTTGTTGATAAGCATGGTTATATGCTAATATTGCTTGACATATGTTAAGTGTCAATTTGTTCTACCGATTAAGTAATTTTCTGAAAATTAATTAACTTTTAGAGTAAATTGATTTTTAGCGAATTCTTGTTTTATTCATTTACTGCCTGTACCACAAGAGTGTAAGCACCATAACTACCTCGTAAGCTGCTTTTCCAAAAAAAACCAGGCAAATATGTGAAAGAGACAGGTATTGTGTATTTCGCGTTGAAATTTCAGATTAGTTGTATGCGTAGTTTCGTAAATAGAATGCTATCTACCGGCGAAATGTAAGGGTACAACCACTATTAGGAGAAAATCATAGTAAGAAGCGGTTGACGTGGGCACGCAATTGGGACAAGGTGATTTTCACTGATGAGACGTCATTTTGGGCATTTGTTTCGTCCAAGAAAACATGATCAATCCATGGCAGACCCACTGTCGAAAGAAGTGTTAAGCACCCTCTGAAAGTGTGGGGATGTTTTAATGCGCACGGTTTTGTGTGTTTTTAGATGATGAAAATTTATCAGAAATATCTATTACCGTCTCCCCAACAATGCTTTGGCAACTATAGATCTGTTTGGATTCTTCAAGAAGATAACGATCCCAAACATCGTAGTCGACGTTGTATTTTGTCAAAAACAGATAATGCTATCGAAGTATTGGAGTGGCCTTCACAATCCCCGGATGCAAATCCGATTGAAAAAGTGTGAGCCTTGTTAAAGCAGAAGCTGTGAGGACTACGTGCTTTGACAAAGAAATCGTTAGTTCGAAGAATTCGGAAGTTATGGCTTCCCTAACCATTGATTATGCTCAAAAGTTGATCAAATACAAGACAATAACGGTGACTGGACTCTTTACTAGGTATTAGCGTAATAGTGTTTTCAAAGATCCTTTAGGTAGTTGAGCTGATATTTTAGGTAGTACATGATATGTTTTATTTTTTCTAAATATTATTTCGAGGCTAGCATGATGCGTACGCTTTTGTGTTACGGACTGTACAAGCGGAAATGTATCACCAACAAACTTTGCTGAAACAACTATAGAAACATACATGTTGCACATGTTTAACAATACAACATTGGCTGATAATACTGCTTACGATGGTACCTAACTGTTACCTACTTGTTTGATAGTGTGAGCCGACCATCTCCAAAATCTTTCATCCTAAAACAGAGAGAACTTACGCAAACATACGTTTAAAAGTCCGAAATTATTGCACAAAGGACCACAAGCCGTAGCGTGAATTAAGATTGTAATAATTTGCCCTAAATTGCAAAGTAAGTGTAGGTTAAAACGTTATCGGGAATTGAATTGTCGTTGAATACTATTAATATAACTTCGCTAAGATGGATAAAGCATTGGGTGGTGTATGTGCCTTAACGAATTATAACGGTTTTAGACTGATATGAAGCACGTCCCCCGTGCCAATTTAACGTGCGTCAAGAGCAGGCGTGTCCACTGTGTTGCACGTGCTGTGCGCCATTTCTTCAAATGTAGGGCATGTTTTCTGGCGGGCTTTGCTAATGACGTAGCTATTATAACAACTAGAAATTTTGTAGGCATCGTTTCAGGAAGGGTGTACGGTAACTTAAAATTTGTTAGCATACATGGTTAATGAATTATAACTATTCGGGGAGAAACTAATGCTGGTGTCTAATGTGAAATATATCGGAATCACGTTCGATTATGCTCATATCCTGACCATGTCTGACAAACACATAGGAGAACATATGGGTCAAGTTGACGACTTAGATAATTGCCTTTTAAATATATAATCTATTGGTTATACACATTATTACTTGTATGCCTTTTGTATACTTGCCGTATAGACAAACAAAGAGATCCTGAAAATTGCTCACTAGGAGTGCAAAGGCAACCCCTTCTTATGCACTGACGCATATACAGTTCCAATCTGGAGGTACTGCTTAGATATGCCTCGTCTACATCTCTTAGTGGAGGTAGAGGCATTAAAAGTAGGACTCAGTTTAATGGGAAAGCAAAGATAGGACCAATCTGAAAAGAACCGTCCCTCCTGCCCAATTCTAGAACTTATCTCTAGTCATTCACAGTCCTACAGTATATACAGACGGATATAAATTTGCAAACAAATTTAGTCACAAGAATAAACTGTCTCTACTTATCTCTCGATGAAGGAACTTTTTAATATGCATGCTAAAACTTTTAACGACTCATCCATCACCTGGAAACCACGCGCTCTCTCTAGTTTCAATTGATACGTTTTCCAATTTTGGTGGAGTACTTTTAAGAAATCCTATTGTCGTCTATGTCGCTGATGTTTACTAGCGGATCAAACTAAACATGCTAGTACGTTGATGAGTATTTTCGTTTGGACAAAATTTGGCGAGCATTAGTCTGAGGGTATCCAGTTAAAAGAATTACATTCCACAACAGGAGAAGGCAACAATCAATATAAAAGAAAGAAACAATTCTATTCATGCAAAACTTTGATGTCAGCAATTTTATCCTGTGTACAGTTACATGAAGATAAGAAACCCTTTATGTCTATGTTAATACTAGGTTATATAACATAGATGTACCAGTCTAAAGAGATTTGGTTTATGAAGTACTCTGTATTATATTACGAAAATATGCTACAAGATATTTAGAAAATATTGTCTTCTTTCTCTTTGAATAAAGCTAATATCCAGAACGTAGAATCACACGTTTGATTCATCATCTTTAAGTGGACTTAACTTGTTACCAATAGTACCATTGCCTTATCTACTACACTTATCTACATACACTCTATCACCTATTTGTTATACTGGTTTTTGAAAATATATTATTATTAAGATTATTTAATAAATGATTTATAAGTATTTGCTATATGCTTGCATCTTGTGATTTTTTTTTGTAAATTAAATTATAGGTAACCAGCAGAAAGAGAAAAAAATATCTGTAGTTGTTTGTTTTGAGTCGATTATATTTAACGTTAATGTATGTATCTAATAATTTTAAGGATAATGTAAAACGTACTATCCTGTTTCAAATAAATTTAAAAACCGGTAAAATATGCGCTCTTCACGTTTAGATGCACTTCACTTCCACTCCTATCGCTGTGTGTTTGCTCTATTTTCTCCACTAACTTTAAGAAGAATTATTTCCTGTCGAATAAAAAATTAACGACAATTTAACACAGCGTGTAAACTTTATGAGTAGCAGTGTCTCTGCAAATGACAAGAACTTCAAAAAACTATGATGCTTTTTAGTGTCCCAGTTTTACATCTATAGCTTCAGTGTATGTCGTAAATTTAACATTGACATTTCGCACGAAAATAGCGTCGCTTTGGGATACTGTAAAATGGAAAAACGAGCAACGCGATCCGTAGTAGTTTTCTGAAAGTACCTTAAAAGCGTTAGTAGTAAAATTGCTTATTCCAATAACTAAACAGCGGCAATTCATCAAGTTTAACGTTACAGGCGTACGAATCTCCCACGGGACAGCTTCTCTAACGCGTTACGCTTCTGACCATGTGTCCTGCAGGATTTCCCGTTCTGTCTAGTTCCACTTCGTAGTATATACCTAAACCTCTACCGGTAAATGTACTATGTATATCTGATAGCCGGTAATATCCCTTCGGATACGACCATACGGTATATAATTCTGCAACATAATTCTCGTAATATCGGAATTTGTTCCTGAACGTATTATCTGAGTCGTAACGGTTTTATTAACTAAAAACTTTATGGTGACGCGTATGACGGTACTAGTGTTACTTCACGGGAAATGTAGAGCAATTATTTTTTAATTAATAGGTTTGACAAAATATGAACGGTACTGTCTGAAACTAATTTTACGTGAATTTTTACGATGTGTATAGTTGCGACTTTTGAAGTTGTCGGTACACAACAGATTCTCTTTGATATCAAAATCCTTTGAATTGTAATATGAAATCAGCATACGATTTGCAGAGAAAAACATGTTTACCAAAGTTTGAAGCTTACGCACATATTTTGTAAATACTATATGGTGAATCAGTAGTAGAGTTAACACTATAGCAGAGCATAAATGGATTATAGAGTTTAGTCATTTATAAGAGGTTATTAAGATAGGTTACGACATGATTTTGTGTCAGAAATTCGGCACAAGTTAGTAAAATAATAAAACATTTTTTAAATATTATGCTATATTATTATTATGCTATAATAAATGATAATTGTAATATAATGTTCACATTCTAAGTTGTGGTAACACATTTTTTCTTAGTTTAATAAAGTAATGAATTCGGGAAGCTATGTAATGATTTCCTGTGGTAACACATTTTTTCTTAGTTTAATAAAGTAATGAATTCGGGAAGCTATGTAATGATTTCCTGTGAGCGGTGCTGTAATAAGCAGACGAATACGTTTTAAAAGCTACTTAAAGTGTGAACTTGACAACAACTCGTCAGTTTCAAATATATATTGCGTAAAAAATCGCCCCAAAAGTTCATTTAATATAGGAAGTAGACTTTCTACAAACACTATATAAGACCAACGATAGAATCAATGACATAATCTATTGCAGGTTACAGTCAATGATAGAATTTCTCAAGTTTGTTATTTACTTAATAGCTTTATCAAATGCTAACTTAAACTTACGTATTAGCGACGAAGCCAGCAATAATGATTATCAATAGAGTTTATTAATAATTTCTTGTTAAATTGACAGAGGTTAAGCTATATATAAATTTGGGTAAACCGTTGTTAGTATTACAATATAATTGAATACTAACTAGACCAAAGCAACAATTAGAATGGCTGCTATCACAGCTGAGTTCAAATCACCAAAGATAGTATTGTCGCTGACGAGTCCGGTAGTATTGGTATTAAATAATAAACTATAAATCTAACTCAGGTTTTCTACTGATCTAATTTGTAGTTCATGGTGTTTTTTGTTTCTTATATTAATTAACCGTAACCAAAGCTAAGAAGTCGAAATAGTGATCAGTATGGGAGTATTACTGATAGGATCATGCTGTTCTATTAATGATGTTATTAACTAGTATACCTGTCAAGGACTTCTGCTTTTATATTACATATATTTAGAAGCAAATAGAGTTAAATATCTCGCAAATTAATTGACTGATTTAATTTTATTAACATATTTCAAACTAGAGTTGATGTCGAAGGTCTAGAGCACTTTAAATAGCTTGTAAGTAGGTGATCCAATAAAAGAGATAATAAATTTCAATGGGCAGGACTATTTCATATTATCTCTTGTCCTCCATTCTCGCTTATCTAAAATTGTAACACCCGTTATTTTTGCTCAATTGTGTTATTAATAAGCACTTATACAGAATACGATAATGTAGAGACCACAATGATAACTTCTATTTTTGAAAATGCAAATGCAAGCTTCTACTACGAATAATTAAGTTAGTGAACACCACAGTAACCTGATGACAACTGACATATATATCTGAGGATATTATAGAAAATCTTACGGGAGAGCTAAATATCTCATTAAACCAGGATGCAAGTAGAATATATACTTTTTATATTGTGTGACCGTAACAATGACGCTATTTTACTCACTCCAGGGAGGTGAAGTGTCCATCGAGTAATCATGAAGCAACTATGCATGCTCAGGTAGAGGCAACTACGGAAGTTCGGATTGTAAAAATTTCCCCAATTTGTGCTCGGAGTGTTTAAATAATATGCTCAACTTTCTACTCTTCGGCCAATATATAGTACTGGAGACTGCGGAACACGATTCTATAATCATTATTCCACAGTCTCCAGTGGCGTAATTGGTTAACGCTACTGCCTGAAGAGTAGGAGATGTGTTCGGTCTCTACACGAGGATGCAAACTTGTTTAATATGCAAATATTGGAGCGAAGTAGGCATGCGCCTATATTAATGTTAGATTTTTCCCAAGAATACACAATTCTATATACAGTGTGGCCGCCGTTCATAGCGCGATGCATGTATTAGTAACTACTGGTCGATTATAAATGAGCGTGGCAACTTACCCATATGCTAAAGCGACGGCTAATGCGACTGCGCGACTACACTACTAGCTCTGTTGTAATACAGTAGAACATTGCGTTTACTTGTTTACCGTTCTAATACACGGACATTTCTGTGTGTTTCGCTCACACTGCAGGTATCGCTATAGTGTAGACGCACGCGTTCCCATTGTATATGCGAGTAATACAGACTTCGAGATACATGAGTACGAAATGTACAGAGTATCCCACGGCGTTTTGATAGCCTAATATCTCGACAGCTGCAAAAATTACTATGATGAAATCTAGCAGACACGTACTATCAATAGCGACGTTTATATTAAGCGTAAAATGTCTTCCTGTCGTCTCTAGGGGTGTCTGATAATGTCAAGAATAAGAGCAATTTCTAGAAAGCTTTGAACATTGCATCAACAAGTAGGGTGATCAATTTGAAAATTTAAGGGTTTCACTATATGTATGTGTATGTATACGTATGTACCTGCTCCAGAGCCTGTAGTTCTTGTTGACCCAACTGTATACCAGATTTGGTTTCGAATAGCAGGTTTTTGTTTTACTTTCCACTCATCCCAACCTAGGACGACCTTGAAGGGTTTGTCGAGGGAATGTTCGGGAATTATGGTGCCACAGCCCATTTCAAAAATAGGGTCTGTGATTTCGGTCTCAATTCCAGCAAACCCCAAAGAATTCAGGGTTTTCAGATTCCACCACACCACTCTATATGCCCCCAATTCTCGTCTCATCCTTTGTGTTCTATTACATCTGTGTACTATGTATATGTTGGGAGCAAAGCTCGAAAACGGCCAATGGTCGATATTTTTGCTGAATCTTAGGATTGGGCGTTTTAAAGCGACCAAAGTCCGAAGTTTAACTCAATTTTGTGCTTTGGCCATCTCCAAACACCCAAACCTAGAATTGTGCAATTGCGAAATGACCAAAGCTATACAGCCACAGTATACAATTTAAAAAAACATTTAAATGGTTAAGCTATGTATTTGTATGATGTCATTGTGTGGAATTAAATGAGGCATTTAATGGAAAAAAAGATATATTGATAATTATTTATTTCTGCAACTTGACGATGAGTGGCATTTTGAGTTGCATTTCACTTCTTTTTTAACAATTGCAGCTCTTGTTTACACAGTTCTTTCTACAACCACATCTCACAAAACCTGACTGAGATTCTGCAGCAGCGGCGGCTCTTAGTGTTATTGCTTTTTCTGGAACATCCTCCAATTCCATAAACTTATGATCAGCTACTTGGAATTCGTTCCTCGCGTACACTTTTTCAAGCACTCCTGAAGCTGTCCCAAGCTAATAGACGTCACTTTCTTCTTTCCGTTCCATAATAACGGCCATTACCTTTCCAGGTGCGGCACGCCCTCTATCTACATCTGGAATTTTTGACAAAACGGTTACACCACTACTAACAGAAGGAAATGTTTCAGCATTTTATCGGCCGTTTCTGGAATTTGCATGATGCTTCACGTGCTTCTGTGATCTTTTCTTGACGAATCCCACATGCTTTTTGAGGTGTACAGTTGCACAGTAAAAAAAAACCGTGTAAGTGAATATTTTATTTTTGGTGTTTTTTTTTGGCGGCAAATATTAATGCAGTATAAAATTTTGAAATTGGTTAAATTATCACCTACTTTTTGTTGTTTAATTTGAGTGCTTGAGCTTTCATGTAAAACCACACAATTTTCTTCTTCTATATACGAGTCGCTGGAGGCATCTACATTAGTATTATCATTCAATATATTTTCCAACTCCTCTGTGCTAATAATTTGAAGAACCTCGCGAGGAATATCTGAATCCAATAGGCCATTTCGTACTCCAAACATCGCTTCATATGGACTTCTGTTTATCCCTCTATGGAAAGATCTATTTTTTTCAACTGAACGAATCGAAGCGCGTCAGCCCAATTTGTACTTTTATTATCTGCCATTCAAGAAACCAAAATTTCCGTAACATCCTGATTTGCCTTTTCTATAGTTCCCTGGCTTTGAGAATGCCTTGGTTTGCCATGAGCTATTTTATCCTCGAACATATCAGCAAGTTCATCCGCTCGCGCGATTCATTCAAACGCGTTAATGTGCCTTCCTGGTAGTTTGTCCTCTCGTTTAAATTAACAAGATGAACCAACTTGCCCAGAGCGAAGCAGATTCATCAAACGGTTCTCGAGAAAATATCGATGAAAATTTAACCTTATAAGGCATTAATGTGCCCTGCCGGCCTTTGGCCACTCGTTTAGATTAACAAGGTGAACCTATATTTATATGATGAAAAAGTTGTCCAGAAAATTTATGAAAGTTTGAACGGTCACAGCGCTCAAATGCGTTAATGTGCCTTCCTGGGGGTTTGTCCTCTCGATTAGAACGCGTAAATGTGCCTTGCTGCTGTAAAGTCTCTTCCACTGTCACTCTGGAGAATGTTGGGAGCGCCAGCGTACAGAAAATATCTAACAGATTATAAGCCACCTCTGCAGCTCGTTTGGATTTCAAAGGCTTCAAAGAAACAAATTTTGTTAAGTGGTCCTGATAATTTAAAATAAATTTATAATCTTTGTCCGGTTCTGTTTGCATGTCAATCAGATCCACCTGTCCTCTTGAGTTCATGTTGTTGCCCAACCACTAATCCCTTCCCTTGATTCTTTTTTTTAGCTGACATTGTCCACATAACTGTAAATAAATATCAATCACGTCACGCGTGATATTGCAGTACTTTTTTTAAGTTCTTTGTCCACGCACCGTGTTCTCTTGTGTCCAGTATCTATGTGGCCTTTGTGAATAATTTCATACAGCTCATCTATATGGCAAAAATATTTTATTTCATCGTCCTTTGTAGATCGCTTTTTATAAGTTTTTCTACATCACCAATGGATAGAATATCATACCTCTTAATGCGTCGATAATCCAATGATGTGAGCGGCTTGCTCTCTCTTCTTTTAGATAGCGTAGCTTTTACATGGGTTATTAATTCCTTATATTTATATTGAGTAAACAGGAATATATTATTTGATTCACTTCTCTGGATATAAGCATCCAACTTCAACCTAAATTCATGTTCACTAACAGCAGACATTCTTAACGAGACAGACAATACGTGTAAACTTCCTCAATGCAAGGCTTAGGGTAATTGCACAATTCCAGGTTTGGCTGTTTGAAGAAGGCCAAAGCCCGAAATTGAATAAAACTTCAGACTTTTGTCGCTGTAAAGCGGCCAATCCTAAGATTGAGGATAAATACCGAACATTGGCCGTTTTCGAGCTTTGCTCCCAACATATACATATATCTATTTCCGGTAAATATTGTTCGACTTACGGAAATTTCTGGTAACGGTAGATTAACCAGTGCAACTTCAACTCTAGTTTCACTTCTTTGGTATTTCAAAATGTATTTGTATTATATAACGCCATAAGCGTCAAAAACAGAATTTCATACATATCGTTCGAAACAAATTGTACAAATTTTGTTTGCATTTAATCTTTCAATTCCTGAAATATTTCCACTTGTAGGTCAATAAAACAACAATTAGTTAAATACCAATTTATTCCAGAACATATTAATTTAAAAAAATCAGACATTCACATAACTTTCATACCTACCAACAATAGACACTTATTCACAAATTTAAAAACTCCCATTAAACAAGATAATCAGTCGTTTATAAATTAGATTGCAAAGATTGTAGCAAATGTTACATCGGACAAACCAAACAATATTTAAAGGAACGAACTTATAATCGCCAACACACTGTTACACATAACGTCACCGCTGAAACTGCTTTATCTAACCATTGTAAAGATAGACGACATAATTTTGATTTTCAAAACACTAAAACTTTAAAAAAGGAAAATAATTAAAAAAGATAAATTTATGAAATGATATACATTAAAAAAGAAGAAAACGCGGTAAATTTTGGAACTGATATCGATAATTTAAGTGTTATTTGGAACTTAGTTGATGACTCCGTAAGCTGTATTACTTGTCTGGCTATCACTGCAACTCTTGCTGTGTAGTTTAGTGTGTGTAAGTTGTGTTTAAATAATTTAATTGACAGCATCATATAGCCTTTTATGATGCCGCGCTGTTAATCACTTTGCTCCCAACAGCGAATGGCAAGTCGATCCGGGATTAAACTCTCTGAAAAAATGTCACCGTCCCTCCAGAGAATTGAACCCCGGCACCTATCGTCCTCTCACAACAATAGTCAGCCGCCTAACCACTGCGGCCATCGACCCGTTAAATTAAATTCACGCCTGGATTTTATTAATTTTAAGCTCTTGACTAGGTTTTTTTCCATGTTTTTCCCTAGTCCTTGAATATAATCGTTAGAGCTTGACAAAACATAGACTAACGTACATACGTATAATGTATGTATTTGAGAATGTAATTAAAATTCGATATATCAATGATTTCTTTGTTTTTTAGATATTTTTTTTTGATAGGCAAAATAGTGGACAACACACAAGTGCAAATATTTCAGGAATTGAAAGATAAGTACATAAAGGTCACAAAATAGTTATATTATTTGCATTTAATAGTACATTCTTCTATACATTTTTTAAGATTCTGTATGAACAATAAAAGAACTATGACGTAAAATGTACTAGACAAGTAATTTTCTGAACTATATACCTTGTTGTATGAATTTTAATCACTATTGTATTTACTCAAATAAAATTCTATCATCTTCTTACATTGATATACATTTATTATAAACATAAATAGTCGTTCATTACGTGCATCTATTTTATACTAAAATCCTGTCATCTACATCCATTATTCAACTGATGTAAGCATCTAATGTACAAAACTAGCTGAAGTTATGCTCGAATAAACTATAATACCTTCAGAACGCATTTTCACCGAAACTCATTAAGTACATAAACGATGACAGCATAAACATAGAAGCCATCTGTTGCAGACCTGTTGAACTTATACTTCCTGATATGTAGCGAAAGTTTGATGGATGTTTACATTATATGTGTAGAGAATATATACAATTCCGTATGTAGGAAGCATGATGCCATTAAAAGCTAAGTAAAGTAAGTGCTTTTTCTCTAATATTGCAGTACTTATTTGGTAGGTTTTATTTGATAAAAGTAAAAACACGCAACCTAAAAAGCAATTACTGTAAAATAATCATTTTTTAGTTATTTAGTCTTTCACACATTTTTAAACAATAAACAAATCTATTTTTTCCTTTTTTTATCTGCTAAAAATTCTTTGCTCAATTTAATGTAGAATTACTTCGCTTTTACACAATGTTTTCTTTCAACGTTTGCACCTATACTGATGTGAGTAAGTTCTGAACAATGTTGTTAACGAAGAAATGAAAATACTGTCTATTCTGAAGAAATTCTTGTTAGCCTTTAGTTATAATTTTAACTAGTTCGTAGTCTAGCCTTTCCGTGGACATATTTAATTAATTCCTCTTTCAATATTAATTGATCTGTGCACTGCTTTCTACAAGTTATCCTTCTATCTTCCCTCTACATATAGTCAGTGTGTGCTCTACTTGTTCGAAAAACGCAATTGAGCACTTTATTCTTAACTTTTTTTCAAAATATTTCATTTAGTGCCAGGTCCAGCTCAGGTAGTACAATGGAGTAGTACTTGTATAAGGTGCAGATTAGCGTAGTTTTTTTGTTTCAATTAGCATCCATGTAAAATCAGAACAAAATAGAAAAGTGAGCGAGATTAATATTTGGCCGCCGAGTAATATATGAACATAATATTAACAGTAATAATACCTGTTGGTTTCATTTTAAGTATCACAATTCAAATTTTTATTACATGTATTACTATATCTTTATTTACAGATTTAATGAAAATTCTTTTAGCACGTAATAAAAAATGTGAGAGGTAGGACTTAATGCGATGTCATTCCGGAATTGTCTAAAGAATACTAATAAAATCGTCTCATTTCTAGGAACATTATTTATAGAAAGACAATTTATGATTATATATGTCTCCTATATATCAGAACATACGAGAAAAATCTAAGTATATTAATACAGGGGATACAACATAACACATAACTGTGTCACCGACTGTACATTATTCGCTAGATGTGGGCTCCCGAAATACTGAAACACATCATCAGATAGATGTAAACATACACATAAATCATGCAGCTTCTTTTTTCCTTTTTGTATTTGACATTTTTAAGCGAAGCAGAATATGCTAGTGTATGTACGATGATACATATGTATCAATCCGGCACGATCCCCTTTCCTCAGATTCGTGGGGTTCTGTTATCAGCTTAACTTATCACGGAGTTGTGTAGGCTGCCTGCTGCTGGCACCGAAAGCCATAAGCCGACTTCCAGAAAATTCACGCTCTCGGATCCCCAGCGTTGATGCGACGCCGTTTCCATTCCTCTTCAGCGCACATGCATAAAAAATTTGAGATAGTTTCAATAAATCGCGTGCGGTGTCTACGTAAATTTTTAAATGTACTTACACATGTTACTTTCCGGGAATAAATCTGTACTTGGTAGTTTTTTCTCCTATATTGAATACATGTTGTAGATGCCGAATGAAATAAATACAGTATGGGTGGACGCGTGGAAAAGAGACAGAATCGCGAAATATGAACTTTCTATAAAACGAAACAGTTGCGAGATAAATAATGCTTTAGTGTTCCCCATGCTAGAAACATTCTAGAAAATAAAATCTCAATGCTAATAAAAATCTCTTCAATGCTTTTTCGTGAGTATATGTCGTATGGATTTTGTTGATGTTGGTGAATATTTTACTTAGTTTTAATACCCTAATTATAAACTGTCATTTCCAATCAGATTCAGTTCAATACAACTTTAAAACTTCTATTTAAAACTTTAGACTTACGAGAAAATCCGATATTAATCAAGGCAGTGGAGAATTAGCTGAAGAATAAAACAAAATTAAGCTCTACAAACTGCTGTTGGTGGAATAGCTTACGAGGAACGGAAGCGTAATCATTTGTTAAAAATACATAGTTAGTACGAGAGTGGAACTTGTGAACCGTCCAAGAAAAAATAAAACGAAAAATATAAAAAAAAAATAAAATAGAGTATATGCTTTCTTTAAGTATTAACCTTGAAATTAAAATTTTAAAATGTTTCTAATGTTTGAATTGAAATTATAAAAGGATTAATTTGAGGATATCATCATTAAGGATATAAACAGCAAACTCATTTGGGAGGCTCAAAAACAAAAAACATTGAAAACGTTATTTATGAGTGGAGAGCTTTACACGGTCACCGGACCTAACTCCGCATTTCATTTATACAACAAAGACTATTGACAAATGAATGATTGTGTGGAATATGTTATTGCTTGTTGAGTTTTATCATTAGATAGTCTATCCATGTCACCATGTTGATATTTCTCTTTTATGCCTTATATGTTTTACAAATAATTGCAACAACAGAAATACAAAGAGGAACTATTCATATGAAACCATCATATTGTATCACCAGCTTTGGTAAATGTATAACTATTTGGAGAAGCTTACATCTTCGATATAAGAATATGCATTTGTATAAGTACAATAAATTTAATTAAAGCGTATATGTATTAAGATATGTATTTATTCATCAAACTAAAAAATGCCAAAGCTTAAATTATGTTTATTTTCAGTACATTTAGATAGATAGATAGATAATTAAGTGGGATGGCTATGTGGCCTCTTGCTACTGCGACCCATAGGTCTATTGTAGCTCCCTATTATCTAGACCACCTGGTCTAGCTTAGCCTTTTTTATAAAGCTTTCCAGCCTTGCCGGGTGGTGTTCATGTAGCTCGCCGCGTGTGGGTATGGTTCGCCAATGCACTCTAGCCTCAATCTGGCTAGTTCCTCGCATTGGCACAGAATGTGCTGCGAGGTCTCTTGATCTGTCTGACAGATTCTGCACATGGTGTTTTCCCCCAGACCAAGGTTGCTCATATGCTTGTTGAGTCTGTTATGTCCTGTTAAAAGGCCTACAACTAGCCTGACCATTCTCCTGCTTTTGTTCAGAACGTCCTCGGTGTATTTAGGCATGTATTCTTTGATGAATTCTTTAGCCTGCCGCTGTCCTGGGGAGTTTTTCCACCATTCGAGGGATTTACTTGCCGACCATTTCTCCATGGTTTTGGCTACCTCCCTTTTCGTGGTTCCACACGATGGTATAGGTCCAATGAGTGGCCTAGATGTTCCTTCTTTGGCCAGGGCATCAGCCTTCTCATTTCCTTTAATACCTTCGTGCCCCGGTACCCAAGCTAGGGTCACCTTGCTGTGCGCTCCTAGTTCATTTAGTGCGCATACGCAGTCCCATAACAGCTTTGATGTGATCTTTGTTGCGTCAAGCGCTTTTATCACCGCTTGATTATCAGTGAAGATGGCTTTGGGTTTTTGTTCTCTCCCTTGCCTTAATATTTCTCTGACACAGTAGTAAATCGCAACTGTTTCTGCCTGGAAAACTTCCGTTTCCTTCGATAGACTTAAACTGATTTCCGTTCTTGGTTTAACTCCGAGTATTCCGGCTCCTACACCTTGTTCCGTTTTCGAGCCGTCTGTATACCAGTGTAGAGAGGCTTTAACGGGAGAGCCACCTTTCCATTGCTCTCGTTCTGGTATTATGGTTTTATATTTTTTGTTGAAGTTGTATTTTGGAACCATTACGTCTGTGGGTAAACAGGTTACCTCCCCGGTTTTTAGTTCTTTAATCAACTTCTGATATATTCTCCCATGTGTGTGTGTGATGGGTGTTTGATTTTGTATCAGCCTGTACGTGGCAGACTTTTGCTTCCCTTTGTATATAGATATGTAGAGGTGGTAGGTTTAATAAGACTTCCATAGCCGTTGTTGGAGTAGTTCTCATGGCCCCCGTGATGCACATGCATGCTAGCCTTTGTACACCATTTAGGAGCCTCGCTACTCCGGCCTGGTGGGTCTTCGGCCACCATCCCACTGACCCGTATGTTATAATAGGTCTGATCACCCTTGTGTATAGCCATAAGGTCATTTTTGGGTTTAATCCCCAGTTTTTTCCACACAATTTTCTGCATCTGCCGATGGCCATGGATGCCTTATTGCATGTCTTTTGTATGCCTGTATTCCAGGTGAGTTTTTGATCAAAGGTAACCCCCAAGTATTTTGCTTCCTTGGCCACTGGGATTTCTATAACCCTTAATCTTACCGGTTTAAGCTCCCTAAGGTCTCTCTTTTTTGTGAATGCAACAATCTGTGTCTTGCTGGCATTAATAGACAGCCTTTCTCGAATGCACCAATTGTTCACAATATTTAGGGCTGTTTGCATTCGTTCATAAATCACTCCTGCAAATTTCCCCTTCACTACGATTGCGAGGTCGTCTGCATATCCGAGGCCCTTGGCTGACAGTTCCTCTAGCAGCTCATCAACTAGGTTTGCCCACAGTAGAGGCGACAGTACCCCTCCCTGTGGGCAACCCCTCCCTTGGCCTTGCTGTTAGGGTAGCTTCACCTATTGTGGATATGATCACCCTATTTTCCAGACTGGCCTTTACCCACCGACAGAGTGTGGGTGAGATACCTCGTCTTGCTACTGCTTCTACAAGAGAGTGCGTTGTGGCGTTATTAAACGCTCCTTCTATGTCCAGAGAGGCGGACAGTGCTATCTCTTTATCCTCTATGGTTTTAGAGAGTAGTCTATTCAAATCATCCAGTGCCAGTTCTGTTGATTTGCCGGGTTGGTACGCGTATTGACGGTCGCTGAGTGGTTTAGCTTTCAAAGCGCCGTCTCTTATATGTCTGTCAATTAGCCTTTCAAGTGTTTTAAGTAGAAAGGATGACAGACTTATAGGTCTATATGACTTAGAGGTGAAGTCCGCAACTCTACCTATTGTGGGTAGGTATACCACTCTTACTTCTCGCCATTTTGCCGGTATGTATCCCCATGCAATACAGGCTTTGAAGATTTTACACAGATGGGGAACTAATGGTTCTATTCCCCTCTGTAAAAAGACTGGATAGATCCCGTCTACACCCGGAGATTTGTACGGTTTAAATTCCTTTATTGCCCATCTTACTTTTTCCGGTCTTGTGATTTCTGTCGCCAGTTGCCATTCTTGCTTTTTGGGCCTCACTAGCCTATGTGCTTGGCTTGCTGGCTTCTCACTGTCCGTTAGTATAGATGCCGCAGGAAAGTGGGTGTTCAGAAGGACCCTGATACT
The DNA here is from genome assembly GCA_023690525.1 of Holotrichia oblita. Lineage (NCBI taxonomy): Eukaryota > Metazoa > Arthropoda > Insecta > Coleoptera > Scarabaeidae > Holotrichia > Holotrichia oblita. The sequence continues at coordinate 178,150,308 of CM043015.1, read as the reverse complement.
CTCCTCTTTTGTGTCGGTGAAGGTTCCGTCCTCTTTTTGTAGGAAGCTGACTTCTTTTTGTGCGAAACCATCCTTAGCAAGGACCTTGTGGATTCTGAAGCATGCGGGAGTATCTATGATCTCCTCGCAGAACTTCCTCCACGAGTCTCGTTTTGCTTTTCGGATTCCTGTGCTGAGTTTATTTTATCATCCGACTTAGATTTCTTTCTAAATCCCGTTGAAGCTGTTATTAATGGGCAAGTGGTCATGGACCGTCATTCTACTTCTTATTACCATTAAGCGCGTCTACGCTTTATCAAAGACTGATAATTTATTAAAGGCATTTTACAGAATAAGCGTTCTTTGTTCTGTTCTAGTTTCACTTGGGCACCGCACTAGGCACCATCCTATCTCTGCCCAGCTGATCTTATCACTACTACTATTGAGCAGAAAATTTAGTTGATATCAGTTATCCCTCACAATGCCGTATAAACACAAGTATCCACTCAGGCACTGACTACTTAATACTTCCATTTAAATGCGAGAAAGTAGTGTCAGTTTCCGTGCTCATAATATAATTGTAACCCACTGTATATTTTTGGAAGTTCTTTTGTTTGTATTCTGTGATATGGTACACTATCAGTACTTTCCGGGTTTTATAATCCAATTAATTACATTTTAAATTTGATGACGTCGGTCTATAGGTGGTATACAAAGCCGAAATCTATTGCCATAAGGATTAGAATAGATAGAAATCTCAACTGATTTTATTTGTTTGTACAAGATAATTTTGCTTGGGATATAAAAGTATCAATACACTATTGATCTAAAACAATAACTGAATAAGCAATGCTTTAACAAGTGCGTCACTTTTAAGAAAAGCAGGCTGGCAACTGACTACTCAAAGTTAAACATTACAAGAATTAAATTCTTCAATTTGGTATACATTTTTAGAAATTGAAGGAAAGAATAGATAATAGGACAGAAATAATGAATAAAATTAGTTTAGCATTAATAGTTATTTAACCAACAAGTACATTAATGAAGGCGATTAATGTTCGAGATCATTAATCGCATTTTAATGTAAGAGTTAGTTACAATACTTTTTCGTCGACCGTATATTTTTCTAAAGTGGAGAAATAATCCTTTACTTGTTTCTCATTGCACCAAGATATAAATTCGGCATACCATACGTTTTTTCATACAGACTTCTGCTCTTTGCCGGTAGTAAATTTAATGATACTGAACTAGCACTTTCTGCCACTTCCGGCGGAGTTAATGTAAAATTTTCATCCACTTTCATTGCTTGGAAGAATTCAACGCAACACAAAACACTAAAAAACCGTTCGATTCTGTTTCACGCTTAATAATGACAGTGAATAGAGTTTTAGTTTGACGTTGTTTGATTTTGTTGATTTCCTTGGTTACCATGGAAACCATCAAAATCGTTCATTAACAGAAAATCATGCATTAATAAGGGTCATTAATGTATGATTTGGAGAATGTTAATAACGGATGTAAATACACGGTCGACGGAAAAAAACATTACATTTTAATATAATTTGTGTAAAAGTTTCCATCCAGTCAATTCTAAAGAAAACTTCTCCTGAAAAAAAAAGAGAGCGGGATTGCTGTGTTTCAATTTATAGTTAATCCAGCGAGTTCGTGCATTACAACCCCTAAAAGGTAATTTCCACTGATATGAACCGTTCACTGACTTTTATCACGCAGCTTATGATATTGTTGTAATCTAAATAGATAAGCTGCCATCCTTCGCTGGGTCCTGCGGGTAGCATATCGACTATAATTTTCAGTCATAAAGAGATTTTAACTATCTTGAGGATCCTGAGTTTCGTGAAGTATTATCTAAACTTATCGAGTGTCTTACATTCGAAAAAGAGGAAATCTGATAAGTTTCGGTTCTTATAAACATCTTTCTTGTAGATTTTGTGAACGGCAAATTTTGTAATTCATTTTGCAACCGTTGCTATTTTTATAAATGAATGTTTTCTTATTAAGTATGCTTTTTAGATGTAAATTTCATAATTAGGACCAACCTGTGCATTATTAGTTTTTATAATAAGGTGCTGAATAAGTAAGTGTAATCATTGCAAACTAATCTTAATTTCATGTTTTTATTCAAATTGTACAGATGGAAAAAATATACTATTGATTATATATTAATTAATGTCTGCATTTTTGTTGGCCTGAACATAGACGCACAAATCTAGAACGAAAAATGACCAAAATAAAATGAGGTATGGCGGAGAAGCTGAAAAATTACGCAGAAAAGCTGAGGGCAATCGAATAAAAATAGGCGAGCGAATACAGTGATTTGTAGCGAAACGTTCCGCACCCGCAGACCTCACGCAAGGATTCAATAAATTCGGAAATCCAAAAATTCACTCGACCGCTAAACCGGTGTATTACCGAGAATTCTAGACGTTCGTTTCAGAAAATATCGGGCAACCGGGAACCCGATGCTGCCCCGGTTCGGGTTGATTTATTGAATTTTTCAGTGGCAGTCTGTCGAAGAACGCACGTCACCGCATCGCGACAACGTCTATGGTTCTCTCGGTAATTTCACCGTCTGGCTGAAATCGGTCGCCCATACCTATTCCGAGAGAGGGAGAAAAAATAGGAAGAACTACGCTCGGTTAAACATCCGAAACGTTTTCGCTAGCTGTGACGAAGACAAAAGATGGTTCTGTACGTTGAAACGATGGCATCACCGTTACCGATATTTAATGATGACTATACTGAAAAGAACAAGTACAAAGGACATTACGTGCGCGGCACCAGTTTTTAATTCCGATCTTTTTCTCCTCCGTAAACAAAAACAGCAAATCAAAAATGGTGTTGTATTCTCTGCGACCTGAACATACTGAGCCCGATTACTTTTGGATTTTTTACAGATTAATCGTACATACATATTTATGCTTGACTTTCGTCATGTTTCGAATGAAATGTTGGGTATTGTGTTGGAAATTGTGTTTAATAACGGGAAAACATAGAGAAACAGAGACCATTCCTTTTTGTTATCAAAAAGAAGAAAGATTAGAATAAAAATATGGCCTTCTAGTATGTGGTTTGAACCACGATGACAATATCGATGCGTAACAACCAAGCAGTATACGAGTATGTAAAAAATTATTACATACCATAATATGACAAAAAACACCTTGGACAAACTAGGGCGATGGCCCATGGTCCCTTCATCCCTTTATAGATATTGTGGGTGTACTCCCCATTCCAAAAGATGCTTGTGTCCTCAAAATGTCAAAAATCAATAAAAACTTATCTGTAGGATCATTTGAATTACTACTTACAAACATTTTTATTTAATTTTGAAATTTTAGCTTTTTAAATTTTTTGCGTATTTTTTTTGAGTGTTGATTTACATTATAGTTACACTATTCAAAGATAGAATATATTTTTTACTTCGCTATAAAATAAAGATCTATTTATTTTAACCACAGTATTCATTACAAGAAAAAGTAGTTTTAAGTGTTAATAAAAGTCTCCAAAATGCAGCATTACAGTTCGGAGCGTCCTGTCTCCAGGAAGGTTAAAAATTATTAAACTACACTGCTTACTGCCTACTACGTTTTTTTAAACAGGTTTTAAGATGTTAAACACTAAAAGAGAAACGTGTGTATTTGTTAACATATGTTGATGTTTACGAATTTACATTCGAAAAAACGATTATCACATCTTTCGTGCGTGTATAAAATTAATCACACTGACTGCTGTAAAAGATCAAACATTATGTCGAAAGAAATTAAATCTCCGGATAGCAGAGAAGTTTATTAAAAATGTATATCACTGCGCGAACGATGGCGCTTAATAATAAGAAAGTGCGGAGGTGCAACCAAGAGTACAAAAAGAAAAAAAATGGAACTAAACACGCGGTCTCCTGTTTTACGATTCCTGTGTAGGAATGTGGATGATTTCATCTGTTGAAAGCGGGCATTTCGCCAACGGGACAAATGTTCGTGCCATGTGAATAAGTGTTACTGCACAGCCGGTTAGCTCATCTACTGTCGGCCCTCTTAATGAACCACCGTTTTGCCCTAGCGCTAAATTGGAAAACACGATGTGCGTTTATTTATATAATACATCTAATTTTAGCCAAATTACCGCACTTATTTCTAGGTACTTAGTGTTAACGTTTTGATTCGTAGTTCTTCTTACACGACGAAAGATTTAGCATGATGCCAGCAAATTTAAAATACCTATCGTGATTCGATTAATCTCAAACGGATCTTGAGAGAAATAAATCGTTTGTCTATTAATGAATACGTCGACGGGTAATACTAATTTCTTAATTACACTGAATTGGTGTTTGGCCTCGAAAAAGTATTTATTCTAATATTCGCAAATGTCACAATTGATTAAGAAAGTACACCTGTAACTGCTACGGCTGCTTATCCGTAAATTTTGCTGGAGGAGATTAGAGGATAATATTAATGGCCATGTAGGTACATGCGTGTAAAAAGTTGGCAATAAACGCCAAACAACAAAATAAGTTATTTATTAGTTTTACGGTATTTATCATATTATAGCGAAAACATGTACGGCTCGAAGTTTAACGTTAGCCTTAAGTATTCGTGCCGAGATTCTTTTCAGAGAGGAGAAATAATGAATATTTGAAAAATTTTCTGCAGAAAACGCAATAACTTCGAAATTTATGCAGATGATTCAAAATTTAACCACACAGGCTCACCGTTCTATGTTCCCAGTTGGAAACGTTATGAGTCCGACCAGCACAATAATTCAGTATCGATTTTCCTTCAAAAGTAGCTCTACCCTAAATCAAGACGTTATGTTCTCCAAGTATTACAGTTTACAACAATTCCGCTTGATATTTTGCCATGATTATGTCCAACACCATTAGGTATCCTTAACGATCCCCGTTGCCAATGCAATTGCAAATCTGTTGGATATATCGCTTACCTCAGCTTCCTCTACGAACTTTCCAGTCACGTGACATTTAAAATAAATACCTATCAATAATTTGTTAGCTGTTAAAGGCAGCAATATATGACACCTTGCTCGCATCAGTAGCCAAGAACAAAGTCTGACTTAATTTGTTTCGGAATTCATTAATTTTTGCCAGATTAGGGTGGCTTCGTCCCATTGCTTCTCTTCTTTATTAGTTGTCCGTATTCCCGCTGTTTAGTTTATGTGCATGAAGTTGTCACGATGAACCCTAACCCTAGCTTTCGCCCCTTATATTTATTGTTTCGTATACTATTTCGTTTGCTTTCTCTTGGTGTAGATTTTGTGCGATTGTATGCTCTCATTAGTTCTATTAGTATAACATAAAACAAAAACTGTGCCGCCTTTAGAATCTGAGCAGATGAAATAATCAAATATAATTTTTAAACAATCCACAAGGATAAACACCGTCCCGAAACATTTTTGTTAATTACGTGTAATTATTAAAATTATACGATACATGCGTAACTTTCAATAATATTAAAAATATATTTTTGAACAAATAAAAATTATTTTTAGTTACAGATAAGAAACAAAAACGATGCCCACAACATACAGTACAGCCGCGAGGTTTGGCACAAAAAGCGTCTCTAGAGACGTCGCACTATGGGGCGAACAGGCCAATATCGGCTCAAAGTTCAATTTTGGCAACTATGTAGTAAGAGTAAAATATTAAGTGATTATGAATCCTTGACACCTAAATTTTTGTAATCTAAGACAATATTTTTTGTAGTTGTTTCCGTTAATTTGTTATCAGGCCTCAAAATTGAACATTTTAAGCAACAGTTCCATTGCACCATTTTACGCGCAACTTGGAACTCTTATTAGAATATATGTTATGTGTTGAATCTACATATTGTTTGTATTTTATTAGTCTGGAAGAATATGTGCTACACATAGGGCTAATTTTGGTTCTTTACAGTCAATAACTGCTTCAAATTAAATTGAAAAGCGAAACGATTTAATGGATGAGAAATTTTAACTTTCATTAGACATTTAGTAGTTAGCGCTTTTTGACGGTGGTTAGAAATTGCGATTTTTATATTAGTTAGAGTGTCTATCTTAAGAAACAGCAATAAAAACTTTTTAAAACATTAGATTTCTAACAGAGCGCTACGTAAAATAGTATCTTTTTTCTCGAGGGGTGTAGGTATCGTTCGTAAACATTATTCTTCCAGTTTACCTGCATATAGGAATACATATTTTGCTAAATACGCTATTCATATTCGAATACGTTTAAAGTATATATGTAGGTGTCTAGTAAATTTTATTTGTACCTAATTAATTATCTATTTATTGATAATGCGTGATAATGTTTACCCACAATAATAACATGTGCCGTAAACTTCAATAATAACGTTTATCTTCGAAAAATATTATTTTATCTGTGGTGTGATTAGTTTATCATTTTGTTTGTCAATATTTGTCAATATTTTCCATATAACGCGTTTGTCAAGAAAGAAAGGTCGATTTATCGTCAATAACCAAGACTGGCAAATAAGGAGTGTGTCACTTATTTTGACAATACGGACGGGTCCACATCAGAGGTAGACCATCCAAAGACTATGAAGAATCCTCTAAGTCTATAAAGAAAAGGAAAGCTACAAAAATGATTCGGCATTCTGGAGTAGATCAAATTACCTTCTCATACCTACAAGCATTGAGATCAATTGGTGAAATTACACATGCAGAAATTATTGAGAAAGTAAGGTATTTGTTCCTTGAATTACAAAATGGTCTATTGAATTGGCTTGACAATGAAGGTCAAGATGTATTAAATTTATCAAGAGATCAAGCCGTAGCTATGTACATAGACTTGAAACATACCCAGGAACAAATATCAGTTATTAAAGACGGCTGTAGATGAGAAAAGATGCAAAATACTTCCATCCTACAAAAGGATTGCAGGAGCTAAAACGGAATGTTATCCTGATGGGAGAACTGTAACAGATACAAAAGCATGTGTTATACTTCAAGATCTTCTAAATCATAGAGTAAGAAGGATCCTAAAAATTGACTATGTTGATATAATATCAAATATCTTACAAATTATATTATACGTGAAATGAGGGTACGATGGATCATCAGCACAGGCAGAGTATAAACAAGTTTTATCTGGTGAAAGTGAATTTATTTCAGATGCAAACCTTTTTATTGCTTCTTTAGTTCCTCTAAACTTAGTTGATTCTGAAAACAGTCAAGTAATATAGGAAAATCCGACACCCTCTTCCAACAGATATTGTCAATTGAGTTTACTAAAGAAACTCCAGCAAAAACAAGGGAAGTTATTTTAGGTATTGAAAATGAAGTTTCTGCGCTTCAACCTACACAGTTGGATATTTCTGAAAAAACAACTGTTTCGGTAAAACACGAACTAATTTTAACGATGATTGACGGTAAGGTAACGCAAGTGTTGACTGATACACCTTCTTCTTCGGCATGCACAATATGCCTCGCAAAGCCATCTGAAATGAATAATTTGGAACTTGTTAGAAGCAAACAGGTTAAGCAAAAAGCTTACAGATTCGGACTTTCAACATTACATTGCTGGATTAAATTTATGGAAAGTGTATTACAGATTTCGTATAACCTACAATTTAAAAAGTGGTCCGCTCCAAGCGAAGAAGAAAAAAAGAGAAAGAAGGAAACGAAAGGAGAAATACAAAGAAAATTCAGAGGCGAGCTTGGGTTGATTGTTGATAAATCAAGTCAAGGTACTATATGCCAGCTTCTGTTCGTAAGGTGTTAATCCATGGAGAAAACATCATAAAACATCTTCCTCTGCTACCATTGGGACAGCTTTCTGAGGATGCTCAGGAAGTACGAAACAAAGATTATAAAAATTTTTGCTTACCACCATGTTAGGAAATGCTCCCAATCGTCAACAAATGAAGATGTGTTCCACACCCTCATGTATACTTCCGATCCATATATTTCTAGTAAACGTTGATCTCAAGCGCAAAAACTTATGGGATTAGATGATGAAGCTAAAGTTCTGTTACAAAAATTAAGTGTAGAATCGGAAGAAAGTGTAAATAGTGAATAGAGAACATTTTTTTGTGAATTAATTTTTTTTAACACTGCATAATAGAAAAGCCTACAATGTTTTTTTTTTAATATTAAGTACCTGTATTGTACATTATTATTTATAAGCATTTTCTCAAGTTATATTCATATACAACTTGTAGTTTGGCGCAGATTTACACAGTTTACTATCATTATGCTTATTGAAGAAAAAGTAAAAGAAGAAAAACAGAAAAAAAAAGAAAAAAAAAGTTATATTTCTAGTTTAATATTTTATAAACTCTTTATAAATTATAAAACTGCTTGTATTCATTAACTTACATTACAAATTTCACTACGATATATGCATTACTTTTAAAATTATTCAATTTTGAGATGATATATACACTTTTGCCCCACAGTGCGTCGGTTAAAAATCAATCTTTTTGCAATCCTTTTACTTTTCAGTTTATCCGCGAATTTGTATATTTTTTCGATTTCTTTGCCGTGCAATACTCTGCAGCTATCTTTTCGCATATCGTAATAGTTGTGAAGAATCTGACGGTAGTGTTAGGAAGTCAATCTTCGTTCCATCCAAAAGAGCTCTTTCATCATAAAAGGAACGCAAAGTAAAGGTCTAGTAACAGCGTTGGAAAGAAAATGCATATATTTAAGCACTGTTAATACTACAATGGTAGATATTTCCTAAAGTAGCGTGTACGGATAGCTAACAGTGACAATGTAACCTAGGGAAAAACATGGCAAAAACCTAGTGAAAAGTAAAGTACCCCATCTCATCTACGTATTTGTTCTCATTACATACATCTACAACTGCGCAAACAAATTTCCATCACTTCACTTAATTCAAGTTCATTGTAATAAACATTATTTGTGTTTATTCTATATGATTTACGCTCAGAACAGATATATGTATATCCTTGCAGAAGACGCTAAACTAGAAAACATTGCACAGAGAAAATCTAACATATATTACTATAAAAAGCACATTGTGTGCTGATGGTGTGTATTTTAGGTGTAGGGTCTGATTTAAAATAGCATTCGTATCATGGAACGTGAACGGATGAACATTATACTATTTTTCTCCACTTCTCGAATTTGGTTTCATCGATTTTGATCGGCGGGCCAAAATTATTTATAAACTTGCCTTTCGAAAACTACGTGCCGAAAAAGATCGAAGCTACCCAGGCGGTAAGTCTCTCGCACGGCAGGGGAGCAACAAATCTTCAGCCGATACGTTCACGGTATCCTTTGTTTAGACAAGGGTTGTATTTAACTTTGTTATATTTGACCAGCTCACGTTATGTATACGATATTTACATGCTATCCGTGGTAAACCTGACATATAAATTAGGTGAAACCTAACGAGACTCGTGCCTACATACCTTCTCATTACCAGTTCCCATTGTTCCAAAATAGGACACGAGCACACGGAGCTATTGAGAATACCGAAATCAGCAATTTATCTCTGTTTAGAGGTTCAACTGGAAGATCTAAGCTAAGGTTGCAACGTACCGTAGGTCATAAGTAATTAGTTATAGTTTCTAGTAGACATTCTATTTTGTACTACCCATGTACAGATTTATCACAAATGTAAAATATCCGGTACTTGTTGCTTACAGTAACTTGAGCTTTTAACGGTAGCTTTCTACATACAGTGCGCCGTAAATACATATTTAGTATAATGGAGCGTTTGTTTAGTATTGAGATTAAAATATAACACTTGTAAAGTAACTCGTTAACCATTGAGTATGAGTATTTGGTAGGAACAGTTTTGCAGAATAAGTAATGTTGTTTGTTACATCTAAAGTCCAGCAAGATGCTGTCTAATAAAGTGGGTTTAAATTTATTGTCAACGAGAATTATAAATTGACACATAACATGTCTTTGTATGTTGCCTACGACATTTCCTTGAATTACTATATGAACTGCTTTTAAATTAACAAATTCACTCATGTTGCACTCATACAGAGAGAGCAGTTGAAGTAATGTATGCTACAATTGTAATGTATTGATTTTCAAAAAAAGAGAGTCGTGCTTGTACAAGATATTTAATTATGTATTTCTCTTTGTTTCAGGTGAGTTATATTTCGAACATACGATACAAAGGTGGATGGTTCACGTTTTTCATTTTATACGATAATAAAAATTTCCTACGTAAGTATACCTGCTGCATAAATTATCTTTAATAATTTACTTCATTAGAAACTTCAGTAAAGATTTCTACGTGCCGGTAGCGAAACTGTGATATTTTACGTTCCAAACCAAAACGATTAAAAAACCGTTGAAATTCCTGAAGTTTCGTCGTTTAAAATAATAATAGAAGTTAAGCTCATTTTTATGCAACTGACTTCATTTACATACTAAGGACGCAGCGTTCTCTGTCGCTACCCGAAGTCTTAAAACTTCGCTGCGGATTTCGATCTATTATTAACGGTAACGTTTTGTTTCGAGGAACATGAACGCATTTACCGGTTCAGAGTGAAAGATACTCCAATTCACAAAGGAATAATAAATTGTTTATTTTAATTAGGGCGGTCTACCGCCGTCTTGTACTTAAAACCACATAAAACTCGAAATGCCAAAATGTTAACGGAATAGGTCTGATATATGCCAGACTGTATTCAAGCTTATTACCAAATATTCATCGCACTGTTACAGCATATTTTCAGTTTTACTGCAAATAGAGTTTCAAGTTTATTGGGCATAAACTGGTCTGTACTACATAGTTCGATAAACAATATTCCGTTACATTGCGGTAAAAACCTTAAAACTAGTACATTAGCGGATGAATAAATTTTTAAGGATGGCTGAGTTAGAAAAGATGATAATGGTATTAATATTGTCTAGCAGACTTTTCTTCAAAATTTTATGGATTGTCGGCATAAGATTTAGTAGGCGTAGTTGCGTAGAAATATTACAGTGTAATAATTTTAGTTTTATGCCTAATACTATATTTAAAATTTTGTTTGAAGAGTATAGTGTCAGATGCTAATACTGGACACTTTTATACAGTTTAAATAAAAATCAACTTAACTAAGACATTGGGTTCGCTTTGGGATTTATACATTTGTACACATACGAGATTACTATTGCTATATGTATATGTTACCGTAAAAGCCCGAAAAGCAGTTAATGCTAGGATTTACGCGTTAAACTTAGGATATACCAATTTGAGGAGGTAAAACTACGAAAACATGTAGCATCAATATAATTTCGGATCTTTACCAAGTCATCATGGTAAATTCTAGGATTTTCCACTTCGCGTTGGTAAATCTTAGATTTATTTGATTTCGTGTGTCTGATTGTATTAATAACAGCTGGAGGTATTATTAAAAAGGAATCGAAAAACAAAAACAGTAAAGCGAGTGTTTTTTATGTCACATTTTAAATTACACTGAAACGTTTATCCTAAAAATATAAAAATATTGCATATATTTAGGTATAAAAAATATGTGTAGGTATGTAGATTCTGCATATAAGGTCACTTGTTCGTACATGCTAAACTTGCATGACATTTTGAATTGCATAGTATGCCCGAAGATCTACACAAGCATCTCTTAGTGGAACATTTTCGGGTACAGTTACATCTTTGGAACCCTTGTCCGCCAGATAGAGACATTTTTCGCATTGTACCTCTTAGACCTATTTCATTGACAGGAAGGAACATCCAAAGAAGTGATAAAATTTTCCTTGCATACGGTAAATTGATTTCTAGTAAATAACTGTGCAAGAATTCCTGCACTCGTTCCGAGACGGTAAAATTCTTCATCTTGAACATTCATTATAACAGCCAACTTTGATTCGTTTTAGATCGATCTACTTCAGGCACTTTGACTTTAACTGTTTGCCCGAATGTTACAGGGGGAAATTTCTTATTTGATGAAATTTTCATTTTCTTTGCTTGCTCCGCCAAGGCATGGTGAGCTTCCTGCCTCTGTCGCTTAAAAAGTGAAGCGTTAAGATTGTTTAATTGAATTTCATTATTATTGTCTTCATGGGATGTTGTTGTTAAATCAATGTCTAGGCTACCTAGCGCAACATCGCAGTCGTTGTCCATATAGCAGGATCCAACATCGTTTTCTTCAGGGATGTTTGTAGTCATGCTTTCTTTATTATTTGTGTCATTATCGTTATCAAGATTAAGAGCTTTCTCAAGATCTTCCTCGCTTTGTAATTTGGGTAATACGTTGGATGGAATCTTAGCGTTGGGAGACCCATCCTCATTGGACGACCGAACATAGCCTCATAAGGAGATCGTTTAATGCCTTCATGATAAGCGTTGTTAGCTTGAACAAATTTTCGGATGATTCGGACCATTTTCTATTACCGTTCGTTTCCATCCAAGTTGTAATCATATTTTGGATATCTTGGTTCGCACGTTCTACAGAACCTTGTGATTGGCTGTGGCGCGGTTTTCCGTGCACAATTTTTACACCAACCCACATTGCACAAAGTTCATTTATTATTGCATTTGCAAATTCCCTGCCATTATCCGAATGCAGTATGTTAGGGGCCCCAAAAAGTGCAAAAATGTCTACAGGATTGTAGGCAATATCTTCGGCGCGTTTACTACGAAGAGGGCGCATTATAACAAATTTGGAAAGGTGATCCTAATACACCATTATAAATTTATAATTATTATCAGGGTTTGTTTGCGTGTCGATGAGATCAACTTGGCATCTCGAATTCATTTCTGTGTGTAGTATGGGTCTAACCACTAAACCTTTTTTCGGCATACTAGACTTTTTCTGACACGGCTCACACAACTGCAGACATTGCACTATTGATTCAACAGTAACATTTTTATATTTACGGTTAGCTTCCTTCGTCGTTCTTGTTGAGATGTGCTTCATGTATTGCTGTAAATAAGTCTTCATAGGTTACAAAATAGCATATATCTCCACATCCTGATGAAAGCGGTGCGATAAGCTTTTCCTCACATCAAATCGTTTTAGTCTTCTGTAATGAACCGCCTTTTTGCACTTTAGTAGTTTAGCCTCTTTCACTTCGCGAATATAGTTACTGTATTTATCACGCGTGATATAAAAATTGTTGTCAGCATTTTTGTCAGCGACAATACAATTCATTTTATCATAAAAACGCTTTGCATCAGTCATTATATTGTTAAATTGTACTGAAACACACCATTTACTCAAGAAACACGTGTACACTAATGAATCACCTGTTACTACTACAATCAGGCGCATGTGCAAATAAATAAATCTAAGATTTACCAACGCGAAGTGGAAAATCCTAGGATTTACCATGATGACTTGGTAAAGGTCCGAAATTATATTGATGCTACATGTTTTCGTAGGTTTACCTCCTCAAATTGGTATATCCTAAGTTTAATGCGTAAATCCTAGCATTAGTTGCTTTTCGGGCTTTTACGGTAACATATATACTTATATACCTATATGTTTAGTAATAATTAGACTTGTCAAAACGCTTATAATTTCCTTTGTACTAGAAGCTGATACTTGACTTCGTGAAATGTCTATATAACTATATATGTACGTATACTACGAGTAACAGGACTAGCGATATTATCTGAGGTACCTGAAGTATTTCTTAATACTAGAAGTATAATTCTGAGGGCTTCCCCTTTGTGAGTAGAATTATTAACTTTAGTAAGTTATCTGCTGCACTTTTTAGGTATGCGTATTTATATTTTCATGGCTGTTAATTATGAGTAAACACTAGCGTTAAAAGAGCCGCTGGGATGTATTACTAAACGAGGGAATACTTCGACTACAGTTTCACGTTTCATTACTCTCCATATCATGCTTTGGCACGCAAATGTTTCCTTTGTCGCGACTGAAGGCGCATAAAGTAAAAATCCCATACATCAACTTACTGCGAAGTAGCAGTAATAGCTTGTTACACTTCATGACCACCAACTGTGCCATGTGTTTTATGACTAGCAAATATTATTGCAGCTAAAACTGTATATAGGTTCTGTGTGTACATATTCCAGGATAATCTGAATAAACACTTAAGACAGTTTACCGTAAACGATATTAAATCTTTTGATATACTTCCCGGAACCACATGGCTTATTCGTTTTAGTGTTAAATAAATGTTTACCTCTCTTTCTTTCGTCTTAAATAGGAGTATTTGTCATGTGCTACGGAAAAATATTGTTAACGAGTTTTACTGGAAATAGCATGTTCATGAATGATGAATTTCGGACCACTAATTCTCAAGAAACCAGAAAAATAATAAATACCGATGTAGCGGAACGATATGCCGTTGAAACAAGGAGAATAAAATAAATTTAAATAAATAAATAATTCATGTTTTGACACGAAACCGTGCGATAATCCATAGCAAAAATAACAAATTATGCAATGTTTCCGTTTAATTTGGACTTTTCCTATATTTTCCATTTAATAGCCGGAATACACATTTCTCTCGTCCAAATCCCTAAATATTCATGTTTTAATTTGAAATTATAATTTGCTATTTTTTCACTCACGCGGACAGCCGCCGAAAGAACGGTATTTTGTTTCTTTCCGCCATTTCTTTCTTCTTCACTTCAAGTTTTCAACCCACTAATTCTTAAATATTGATAAAACACTTTGAAATATTTACCTCTTATCTCGTTGCCGGCGTGTCCGGAAGCCAAATGGAAGAGAACGCGGTGGTTGGAACAGCAGGAGGAGGGGAAAGAAGAATTTAGCACCAGCTCGACTAAGTACTATTGCGTCTTGAAGAACTGAGCGACTTCGTAATATTTAATCGTAACATTGTATCTTAACTAGATATGAAATGTAGTGCCAACATAATAATTATGTGTAAGTGAATGAATTACAAAAGAAAGGTACACTACATTATCAATCATCTACTGTTTGGGAAATGTATACAGCATTTTTTTCTATGGAGGTGTATTCTTAAGCATTACTGCATCTACAGAGGGCTTGTTAGCTTTTTACTCTTCTTAAGAACGCGGTTCCTCTAACCGCAGGGTTTGTGACAATCAGCGCCTGGTTGTGATCCTATAGGTATGCATACCGAGATATTATTTTTAAACTGTGGATTGTATTCTGGGCTACTGGAAATGGGACGGCCTTCGCAGTAGTACGGATGAGGGTTTCGTTGAATTGATGGAAATTGAAAAGATCGATGTGAGGATAGCATTTTCTAGTAGTTCGACAAGGGTAAGGCACAGTGGTGGGTACTTGCTGTTAGACAGCGATAGCATACAACATACAATTCTCCAGCAGAATAGTATGCGTATCTCTTGACTTTGTCAACTGATAGAAATCATATTTTCATCCTTATTTTCCTCATATAAAGAGGATCATCACATTAAAAGTTAGCTGAAATGGGAAGAAAGGGAAATTATAAGAAAAATGATTTTATCTTGTTAATTTTCTTTGAAGATGGAGAAAAAGTGCAATTGGTATATGAATTTGAAACATGCTCACATTGGGGGCCCACACTTCTCATGAGAAACATTATAAAAGTATGTTAGCTTTTTGTTATAACCCGAAGTATATGATTTACAAGACCTCATTGAGAAATATGGAGGGTAGATGTTATCTATGCTTGTCCCACCTATTTGACGCAATGTGTACACTTCAAATCAACTTCTAATGATGACACTTTATCATTATTTTCACTGGTAAACCTTTATTGTGATGGCATATTTCCATATTGCCAGACTTTTCCTATGTGCTGCATACTTTTTATTTGCTTTTCTCTCTTTGACAGATAAATACAGAAAATTATGTTTATTACGTATACAGTTTTGAATAAAATGAATACATTACTAAGGTCTGACGGCAGAATCGCCCTACTTCGAGACACGTTTCCCAAAGTTTACGCGTTTTTTTCAATTTTTATCAATATTTTCGAATTTAGGTACAACAAATATTGAATGTTTTTGTTAACACACCTGGAAGAGAACGCGGTGGTGCAACATATTACATAGCCCCAATTACTCTAGTTTCTTATATTTACCAACAAACGGTCTATAACAAATTTTAGAAGTTACTGATACCGAAATAGAGAAATTACCCCTGGCTAGCAAAATGTCAGTCGCAATCGCTCTTAACGTAATAAAGAAAAACAGGTACTTACTTTAAAGATTTTCTTATAATTTTTCTTTTATACGTTCTCAGGCAGACCCGCAGCTAAGGTATGAATTTATTGCGCGCAATAATAAAAAGTGCGCTCTTTACAGTAAATATTTTATTAAGTATACCGCATATCAATAGAGCACATCTAATAAATAAGGTAGCCACATGATATACTTAATTATATGTTTTTCAAACATATAAAATACAAAATTAAAGATATTAGGGTAAATTACAATTAATTACAATTGTAAAATTTTGCTAATAATTAACTTGTTAAACAAATATTTCGTATTTATGGTGATGTTTTATTTATTGTATAGTTGTGACATAAACAATATCAATCTCTATCTAAGAGCAAATGTATATAATTGGACATTATGATTTTTGTGACACTCACCTGCGCCTAAAATAATTATCATGCCCGTGCCTTTCCTTTAAGAACCAATCATCAATATACGTGCCGCTTGTTTATCTCAAAAATGCGTGCAACCGTAGAGAAGTGATTGAATTTTTTTTTAAATGACAGCGATTACCAACTAAACGCTATTTATCATAATTTCTAATTAATTTAATAAAAAAATGGCTTTTATGTCTTATTCCATAAAAAAAAACCACCGTGATTATGCTCTTTGGATGACCTTGTATAATGTAAATAATTAAATTATTTCTCATATTAAACAATTTTACAACTTAGGGAAGTTATATTCATATTTGAATTTTTTAATAGATTTAAATTCTCGTCATTTAAACTCCTTGAAACGGTATTTCTGTTTACATTAAATCGAGTTCCAGTATGTCACAAAAACGACTGTAGTTTTTTTTTTGCTAATACGTCGCCCGTAACATTATTAGATTAAACCTATGCACAAAGCAGTTCGATTTTAGACGGGATGTGGCGAAGATGCTTTCGCTATTCATTTAATTTAATATAAATTGTAAAAGTGATAAAAATGAACATATTTTTAATTAACTTGAAACTGTGTGAAAATTAGTGCAGTGTTACATCATACCAAAGAGTGATCTAAGGTAGGTCAAATTATTATTTCTACAAAACATTTCTAAAAATAATGCCTTTGTTTAATTGCGGCTAAATGGATCCCTAATTCTAATTTTGAATTTAATCCGTGCAAATTATTTATATTGATGTATGAGGTATACCCTTTAAGCGTATTACATATTAAGTAATAAATGTGTCTTCACTTTTATGAAATTTTCAAAAATAAAAGACTGGATATTTCATTAAAAAAAAAATAATAGTCATTTAAACTTGTTGAAACTGTATTTTTGATGTTTACATTAAATCGAGTTCCAGTATATCACAAAAACGATTACAAACTTTTTTTGGTGATGCGTCACCCTATAACGTTGTTGGTTTACACCTTGCAAAAAGCAGTTAGATTTTAGGCGCGATGTGATTAAGATGATGGTGAAGGTGTAAGGATTAGGGTTAAAATTTGTTTAATTAACGCGAAATAGTATGAAAATTAATAGAGTGTTATAAAATTATACCATAGTGTCATTTAAATTGGTAAGTCAAATTATAGCTTTTATAATTATAATTTCGAAAAATTTTATTATCATGCCTGCTTTCTTTCAATTCCTCTTGCGTTAAAAATTTGGAATTTGTTTAATATTGAAAATACAAATAGCTTTTCTAGTCGCAAATTCATTGATGACATCACTTAAATTATTATAATATATCATAATAATTATACCTACATAGATTTGACAAATGACTCTAAGACATTGCACCCCGTAAATAGTTTTTTATATCTATTAATTTAGAAAACGACCGATCTCCAGTAGCGACAGATACAAGGAGAGTAACAAGAATTTTGAGAGCTACATATACATAAGTTCGAAAAAGCAGAATACAAATTATTTGCTACAAAATAATTTAGAATTTCCATAGGCGTTGTGTCCTCACTTATCAATGATTTAAAAGTATTAATTTCTTCGTACAGCTCTGCACCGTTAATGTGTGTCGTTTTCGTCCGTTGAATATATGTCTAAATCGAAACAGATTTTTTAAGCTATTTCTTGATCAATATTTCTAATACCTAGTAAAAAATTAAAAACAATAGCATGCTCTTTCATATGGTTAAATCGCTGTTCAATAGAATTGTTTGTGCAACCAAGAATAGCAAAATAAAAAAATATTTAAAATAATCTTTAGGGTTTACCACTGGTTCATCTGTCGGCTCATATACAAAAGGACGTTCTTTTCTTCTAATCCTGTTTGTACAAACTGGTGGAAAATCGTGTCTTCATCAATTTCATTGCTAATAGTTTTTGCCTTTTCCATTAAAATATCAAAATTTTCATCTGTTCTCTGAGTGGAAACAAATTGTATCAAATTTTGTAAAGCGTTAGGACGTTCTTTCATTGTTGTAGACGTGTTCTGAATGAGTTTACTGACAACGTTTATCATTTCCAGAAGATATTGTTATGGAACAAACGAATTTAAAAGATTTAATATTTGTAGCCAAAGAATCAGCAGGGTGTCTTAAATTAGTAGGTATCCCTGGACTGATCTGTAGATAATTCCATTAGACTATCGTATACTTCGGGTAATTGGAAAAAGAGAGGTTTGATAGCTGTTTTTCTACTTTTCCAACGAGTTCCTGATACAGGTTAAATATTTAGAGAACTGACATTTGACTTTTGTATATTCCATCTATAGAGAGATGAAGAAAAAAAATATACTAAAGGACGTTAAACCTTCATTGACTGATTTTGCAGCATCGTTTACTACTAAATTTAAAGTATGTATGAGTAGCACAAGGAACGAACGTAGCTCTAGGATTAACGGCAATAATAATACGGTTCTGTATCACGGCATTTGCGCCACGCATATTAAAGCCATTGTCGTATCCTTGGCCACGCATATCCTTAATATTTAAATTAAATTTAGATAGGATAGTATCAGTCAAATACTTGAAAATTCCTTCACCTGCTGTCGTTGTCAAAGAGAATAATCCTTAAAACCTTTCTCTTATATTTGCCACACCCTTTGAGCAATCAAGGAACCTTACAATAAAAGCTAACTGCTCTGTATGACTTCGATCAGGAGTACTACCCACAATAATTGAATAATATTTAGCATTCTCAGGTTCATTTATTAAATTTTTTGTAATAGCATCACCTAGGAGATTAATAATTTCATTTTGAAAATCAGGGCTAATGTAATGAAGCATGTGTGTTTTTAGTTCGAGAGATTTTTTTACATTTGTTAAGTGTTCTCTCATTACCGGATTAAGCTGACCAATCATTGCTACTGCTTTCAGAAAATTACCGTTATTGCATTCATATAACTTGCTAGAATAATCAACCCTGGAACATCAACTCGACAAATCCAAACTGGTTCCATCATTTTCATTGAAGCTTACCTAGATATGCTACCTGTCAGTGCGTTATTATTACCAGGCATTCGCAGAATTTTTATGGCGGAGAATATAGCATGTTAGGCATATCATATTTTTCTTCATTGCTAAATCGCTTCCCCTCCATGTTTAAAAGTAAATTATATCGTATGACCAATTCGGTGCAGCAAACAACAATTAACAATAAATAACAACGAACAACAAGAATAATAAAGAACAATAAAAACCATAATAACGACACACAAAAACGTTTCTTTGGAAGAAGTAAAATGCAGGTTACAAGTAACCGTCAAAATCGTTGAAAAATAAATGGTTTTCCAGCGCCTACCCATAATACACTATCGAACCTATGCTACCTGTCATACTGCGTTATTATTATTAGGCCTATTATAAAAGAATCTAAAAATAAATAAATTTACAAAATACGTATAATGTGTGATACATCGTTGAATTCCTAACGAAAAATGCCATCAGATACAGGATTTAGTTTTTCCTCCGTCCATATAAAAAAGAACTTGATGATGGTTTCTCAAAAACGAAAAGTCGGACAAAAAATATAAAAATACAGTCTTGTAGAGCCTATAAAAGTGCCAATGAAGAACTTTTATTTATTTTTCGATAATAAAATTTAAAAACCGATATTGAAAAAAACACGTTTTCCTAAATATCTCAAAAACGAAACAACTTAATTAAATTAAATAAACGCCATATGAAAGGTCACTAAAATGCGCAACTTTTCGCTAATTAAAGCAACTTTGTATCTCTTACCGTTCCCGAGATCCCCATGCAGTTGATTCTTATCTTGGACACAATGTATAATCATTTATATTTGGTGCTTATTACATAAAAACGTTGTCCCTCTAGTATTTAGTAGAAATAGTAAAAAGAAGTTGGTTAACGAATATATTGAGATTTCATTAGAGTAGCATTATAAATATTCAATTTCAAATTATCTAGCACCCCACCGCAAATAAAAAAAAACAATAAAATAGTGTGTGTGTCTGCATCAGAATATCCCAGCAATACTAAAGTTTTAAAATAAATAGACGTGCCCATACAGACTTTCTCAAGAATTTTCTTATAATGCGAAGAAATTTGGGACATGCATGCTCGTCACAATAGTAATTTTAAATCCAAATCAGGAAGTACCAGTTGCTAGTGTTCGCATGCCAGACATGATATTTTCGTACAGCGTACCCTGTACTTAGTAATGGATTAAAATTTTTCTCATCACTAAAGAAACGTCAAAGATGTTCACGTGGCTTACGATGGATTGAAGAGGCACAATACAGCTATTAACACGTCTTGACGGCAGTAAAATTTAGACACGGACTAGCTATTAATGTGACATGTTTTAAGAGCGTTAACATAGTTTATTGTGCTCGGATAGTTTTGAATAATTGCTTACTGTGTACGATTGCCAAACAGAATACATACATTATTTTTATGAAGTTAGAGTTTAACAAAACTTACAGATTGTCCTAACATGGTTTGTTTTGTAGCATTAAAAAGTATTAGGACATCGTAATTATACACCCATAAATGCACACTAGGTACATATTTGCTTTTTGTTTTAAACATAATAATTTGTTAGAGAAAAGGAACAGTGTATGCATAATCGCATTTAGAAACACTTTGTTAACTAGATAAAGTAACTATGGTCTTTTTCATTCTGAATATAAGACATAGTTAAAGTGAAATGAATGGAAAGGAATTTCTTAACAATTTGACTTGAAGTAAAGTATGCCAAACACCAGTTCAACATTAATAGAAAATTCTGGTAGGTAACTGCATAACTTTCCGGAAAATGATACATGGCACAATTACGTATTATGCGGCTATTATTACTGTTGTATAAAACGAGTTAAATGAGCTGCCAAACCGATAAGCGTGTTTCGAGGTGTCGCACAATATCAAAAGAGATTTCAGTTGAAACTTAAATTAAGCATAAAGTAAAACAGAAACCACTTACTAGTACATACCTGCTTTGCAGTTTTAAAGATAAACAGCTGCTACCTGACGATTTAGGTCAAACTCCAATGTTGTGTAGTTAACAGTAAGATAAATACCAAACTTTTTGTAAAGCTTTCAAGCATTAAAATTTTATGTAACTCATTCGTGACTATAAAAAATGCGAAAGAATAGTTTAGCGTTTGTATGTAGCAATCTGTGTAAGTATATAATTGCACGTAACGTAATGTAATGTTCAATTTTGAGTTATGCCCATCTACAATGTCTAGCAATATAAGTGAGACAGCAATCGAGTATGAACGAGCTTATGGTATTTCTGTTCATCGTGTATACGCCCCAAGCACAGATAAAGGTCGAAATTGCTTGTAGTCTTGAGTGCTTGAGAGATATCAGCTGCCGTTACTGTTCCATTTGTAACTTGCCCTATCACATATTTAAATGCGCGAATGTATTACGTAATGTCTTTACTATATCTAAGATAATATAGATTATTTAGGTGGAACTAGGACATTTACATTCGAAAAAAAGCAAGGATACAACGTCTAGCTAATTTAATTGATATCATTTTTTTGTGGAAAGACTTAGCTAAACATTAGTTATGTCTGCTACTTTTGCTACTTTTTTTACAATTTAATTATTGGGAGCGCGGATTCTTTTAATTTTAGTGCAATAGATCATCAATTATTGATGAGGAATTGAAAAATTATTGACTGAATTTAGAATACAGCCTACAAAATGCTTTTCCTTGAATTTTCGTGGAGTGTGATACGAAATTTATTAATATAATAGAGAAGTGTTGGTAACTATGTGACTATAGGTGTGGAAGTACATATAAATTATTATATTTTGGAGCAGTCATAATAATTTTGCTTTATTTAATTATATTGTCAATTTTTTACTAATTTTGTGGTATGCTGTTGCTTAGATTGAAAGTTGATTGAATATTACTAATGTTTATACTATGTCCACCAAAATTAACAATTCTCATATATCAGAGACGTGTAGTAAGTGTGATGTTGTATACAGAAGTCAGCGCTTACGTGTAGACTTGAAGACCGTGTAGACAGAATGAGAAATGTCAGAAATATCTAGTTGACATAAATGTCAGCCTAAATGGCTTCCTAGAAAAGTGTCTGTCTGAGCTTTCTTGTCAAATGTTAAGTAGTAGTAGTAGTAGTTAATCAGCACAAACCCAGAAAGTCTTCCAGTGTAGGCACTCGAAGTCCTTATTTCTTTCATTTTTCTTCAACCGTAAATTTGTATTAAAAATTTACATTATAGCGGTAATTCTCGCCTCAATTCTTCCGAATACGTTCAACATCTAGTGCACTTAAACCCAAAAGCGTCGTTCCAGATAAAGATTCAATTCTTCGTAACGCAACAGTACATATCTCCAGGTTAAGAGGAGCGTACACCCGCAATTTTCCCACCAGCACCGCCCCCTTCCCTGCCATTCTCCTATTCAAATTGATATAATAAATATTACCGCAAAAATCTGCGATCTCGGGAAACGGAACGTTCGCACAGGAACGCTAATAAAACGCCACATAAATCAAGTTTAATAAAAATGTAAAAGAATATACGAATTACGCGAATCGAAATAAATTCTAATTTCCCTGGATCGCCGGAGAGCGGGCCCCGTAGCGGGAGTGATTTACAGGCGGGAAATATTTTCTTGTTCCTTCTTCACAAATCATTATCCCGGCGCCACCCAATCGAGATTAACTTTACTTTTTATACTATCGTGGGTCTCGTTCGCGACGTTGTGGAAGTAAAACGAAAGTAAACGTGCTCTTTTTCAGCAGTTAGATGACTTAGTTACCTGTTCAGAGCACGATTTCAGCAGATCTTCAATTATTCAATTTTTCCTTTTTAAATCTTTGCATTAACTTTCTGCCTATCCATGCAAAATTTGTAGGTATCTACGAAAGTATGTTTATATGAGTTTTAAGATTTCTATATCACTTAGGATAAATGGATAAATGATGATAAATGCTGTGTGTGCCAAAGCTGCATCTAGAGTTGAAAAACCATACACTGTTAGTACACATG
This sequence comes from Holotrichia oblita, assembly GCA_023690525.1. Lineage (NCBI taxonomy): Eukaryota > Metazoa > Arthropoda > Insecta > Coleoptera > Scarabaeidae > Holotrichia > Holotrichia oblita. Next base: position 178,126,814 of record CM043015.1, on the reverse strand, counting down.
CAAAGAAACAAGCTAGACAACTGTTAGATCTTTGGAAGCGTTCTTGCTGCATAGTTAGGCTACCAAATTTTTGTTGTTTATTTAGTTTTCAAGAACTGGTGACTCTCATTACTCTTATCACTAAGAATCAAGCAGCCTTAATAATATACATAATAAAACAGGGTCTTTTTGTAATTTTTTCCAATTTTTTGGGCGTAACTGTCCTATCGGGTTTTGCTTAAAACTGGGACAACGAAAATTTGCAAAACTTCAGCATTAAAGCATTTTCCACAAATGACTAAGAATGTCGTCTGAATCCTGCATCTTGTCGGTTCATGTTGTTGGTTGAAAAGATTCGAATTTGGCTCGCACTCCCTCCTCCCCCTCCCTCTCCTCTCTCATTAGATTGGTTCCAAAAAACCTTTTTGTAATGAAAGAAATACATGGAAAGTGAGCGTGTGAGACGAACATCTAGAATAACTTAATTTCGCGTCACGACAATATGTTGCGCTCTATCGCAATTTCAGTCAGCGACTTCTTGGTCACTACAGAAATTTCTGTGTCCACTTAGCCTGCTTGTTCACCTAACTTCTGCCCTTGCGGCTTTTTTGCTTCCAGAAAATGGAAACTCACAATCATTTTGAGACTGTAGGTACTAACAAAACGACTGTCACTAACGAAATGAAGTGTGTTATAAAAAGGATGAGTTCCAATGTCAGCACTCCTATCAATTCAATGCAGTAGAGAAGGTAATACAGTTACTTCAGTCAAATAAGGATAAGCAGGCTAACTCTGTTTGTACAGGTTTAGAAAAAGTTATAAATCGACAAAATATCTGACGTAATTATACTGAAAGACCTATTACAATGGAACACATACTTCAACATAGGATTGGGCTAGAGCTATGGCATCATCAAGGGAATAGGCAGCAAAGACAGTGAAACGTCAACTGTATACTAACCCTGTGTCACCCGGAAGATTTTGGTGATTATGATTATTGAACCATGATTTCTCTTAATCAATTATTGTGTTGTAGTATGTGTAATGTATTTTAGGAGAAAAGATTACTTACATTTGCTATCAAGGTCACTGTAAGCAAACTAACTGCAATAACCTAAAAAAGTAATTTATGTTATGAGTATCTGCTTCATCTCCTATGGATGCATTAAAAGCTAACATCCATTATGACATGCAATCTCTTTTATCGAAGTTCAATCTGTATTGAGAGTGGGGTCTAAAAAATGAGGCTCTTCTATAACGTTCATAGAGCTGCTCATGATTGTAGTATCTACTGCGAAACCATATAAAGAGTCTTGAAAAGACATGTCATCATTCATAAGCATCTTTGTTCATGATTTATTTATTTATTTATTCATTCATTTCGTAAATATACAACAGTATACTGAAATATTATCAGTTAATCCTACATAATAATTGCACCTTACACCGCGATTACATACATACCCATACTCTACAGCATACAATTATTGTAAAATATAATCAACAGCTAAGACTACAAAACAATCAGACCAATACATCAACAAGATATTCATTTATATCGTAGTAGCTGTTACTAATTAGCATTTCTTTTAATTTGCGTTTTAATCTATTTATTGACAATACTTTATACTGATTTGGTGACTTGTTTGACGAAAGCGAGGAGGTATAGTCTCCAATTAAATACACCGGGTTTCCACGGCCAAGTACATAGGGAGAATACATGTAAAATCGGTTTTCGGTGAATATTATCTCCCTAATACTACTTCATCTAAATTTAAGTGCCGGATATTATAACTGGGTTAGCAACGAACATTTCCACAATCATAGTACAAAGGAAGTCATTTTAATAAAGCCAAAAAAATTATTATTTTTAAACCTATTGCACGTGAATTCCTAATAAGGCTTTTAATACGTCAGTTAGTGCAAGCGGCCGTGGCGCAGACGTTCACGCGACGCTTTAATAACGTAAGACACAGAATGTTTGGGGTTCGAATCCGAGAAATGAATTTTATTTTTTATTTTCTTTAAATCTTCATTAAGTTTTGTTGTTTATTTTGACAAATGATTCGTCTTTAGTAACAATTAAAAATCGAATAATATAGCACGTGATCATTTTTTTTATTGTAAAAATTATTCATTATTTACTTTAATCCTCAAAATATCGATTTTATAGTCTTCAAAATCTCTGATTTTTGTAGTGTTATTGAATTTGTAGCATTATTGTTGGAGATAAAAATTAAAAAATAAAATTAATCTGCCGGGATTCCAACCCTAAACAATCCTTGCATTTGCGTTATTAAGCCGTCGCGCGAACTATTACGCCACGGACGCTTGCACTAACTCACGTATTAAAAGCCTTTTATTAGGAATTCACGAACAATAGATTTAAAAATAATAATTTTTTGGCTTTATTAAAATGACTTTCTTTGTACTATGATTGTGGAGATGTTCATTGTTAACCCAGTTAATGCGGCCCTTAATTTTGAATGAAGTAGTATTAGGGAGATAATATTCACCGAAAACCGATTTTATATGTATTCTCCCTATGTACTTGGCCGTGGAAACCCGGTATATTTAATTGGAGACTATACCTCCTCGCTTTCGTCAAACTATGGCAAGGTAGGTCAATTAATTCTCTGGACCTGGTATTGTATCCGTGCACGTCGCCACGTGTGTCAAAAAACTAGCATGTTTATGAATGTTATTGTGTGATATATAAAAGTACATGTCAAGGTCATTATTTTGTTTAATTTTAAAAACTCTCTACACGGTACGTTGTATGGCAATTTATTTATTATTCTTATTGCTTTTTTTTTGTAAGACAAATACCTTCCTTACCTCCACTGAATTGCCCCATGAGAGGACTGCATAAGATATACGCGAGTGAAACATTGAAAAATATACTTTCCTGGCTGCTTGGAAACCGATCCCAGACGATATTTTCCGTAATGCATATAAGGCACTGGAGAGTTTAGTGCACAATTCGGTGATGTGTTTATTCCAGTCCGCTTGTCAAGTTTAGGTTACTAGGTAGTAAATATCTTTATACTATGAAACAGTACATAAACCAAATCAGTGTTTAGTAAAATTGTGTCATACGCATACATTTTTCTGTAGACCTGGCGTTACGTTCTGGATGATATTAATAATACTTCGTAATTCTAGAGTAATTAATTTTAACGTGCTGAAACTCTAAATTATAAATATCGATTTTTGTAAATTAAATTTTTGTTTTGCCGTAATTATTACAACTGCGGCTAATCATAAATACAGGAACGAGGAAACCAAAATTTGAAACACTTGTATAATCGCAACAAGCACAATCTCTAAAAAGTTACGCGGCATTAATAATTGACCTGTTAAAAATCCGCCAAAGTACCAAATTAACTAATTACGGTCATAATTCACGTGCCAGATGAGAGGAATGAAAAACTTTTTCAACTGGTTCAGCCCCCCGAAACGCGTTCGGAGTTAAAGGAGAACGATCTTTCGGAGTTTCACGCTTCGAGTTATTTCGGTACCTGTTTCAGTGTGTGCGTGTGTAACTTACCCTGATACTACGAAAAGGACGAAAGGAGATCGAGATGATAAAGAGAACGAGACGGAGAAAGCTACCAGGCACTGAAAACAAGAAATCACGTTACCCGTGAAAAAGTAACTGCTGTACGTGACGGAGATCTTATGTTTGGGAAACGAGTCCCGTCGGCGATGGTAGCGGGACATTGTATAGAGGTGGGAAAACTGAGCGAGAAAGGCGCTAGGCTTTTGGAAACCGAAGGCACTCCGTCTTTGTTCCCATCCGTTGTCGTAAAAGGATACACGCGGGACGTGGCACTTCGGGAGTTTACAACTGTTGTAGATCTGCGCGCGCTCTTCTCCTGCGTGTACAATGAAATATATCGGGATCGTTCGGTGAGTTACATTTAATACAGTATTTTGGTAAAATGTCTATTATTCTGTTATCATGTGGATATAAATGCAGAACTTGACAATAGCGAAGAGTTACCTACATACATACGCCTAGTTGGTTAGCCAAATGGAACTAACTGACATTTAGTTTTGACGTAGGAATCTACGTCTACAAAATACGATAATACAATGAACTATAATCTCAGCAAAATAATATACTTGGGAAGTTTTGTTTCTCTTCTTTGTCGTATACACGTGCTTATATGAAATTTTGTAACAGATGCTTTTTTGAAAGTCATTTTTTAATGTTATCAATAAATTACGAAAGCTCCCGAACATACGTCCTTTTTTCTTTCTAAAAACATTTAAACTACTTTTTGCAATAATTTCAACAGAATTTATTAAAACTCAATTAAGTTAGTTAACTATCACTGACCAAATCTTCAAATCAAAATTATACAATGAATGCCTGATCGTTTCTTTTCTAACGCGTGTTTCCTGCGACGCCGACGTCTATTAGCTGCAGCTATTTGTGTCGACGTGTGTCTCATGACGATATAGATTACATATACTATGGACGCTCATTAATACATGCCTTCACACACTATCAACAACCACCACCAAAGACACAGCATTACAAAAATTTCACGAACTTAGTTCAGTAAGTTCCTGGTTTGAATTGTTGGTTTGGTCATCTTCTTCAGGGAATCTGCAATCTAATAAATCGATCATCTATTGTCGGTGTTTTACGTTTCCAGCCTCGACTTCTGTTTCTCATGTAATGCGTGACTTATCTCCATTACCTAATGTTTTGATACATCGTCGATTTTAACTTGCTAACTATTTTGGCAAAAAACTAGGACTATCTGTGGGTTTTTCTTTGTAGACAGAAAATGGAATTTATTCAAAATGTAGCTACCGTATAATATACCTGGCTTATAGAAGTACAAACTAAAATGATATAGAATGCATAATAAACGGCATTTTATAACAAAAGGGAAAAGCGACAGTCACTTCTCCTAATACTGAACTTTTGCATTGGAAACTTGGATTGGAACTTTTGCTTATTTGGAAATAAGCTTCTCTGCTTGTTTATTTCATTCATTATTTGTACTTTGTGACTTTAATTTCTAATTGGTATCCTCCATTCCATTTTCTATATTAGAAAACGTTACAATTATTAAAACAGGGATTTTCAAAGTTTGCCTGGATTATTTTGCCAGCAATAAAAATTCGGCATGGACAGTTCAATATCATATAAAAGTGTTTAGATTTCGGCAAAAGAAAATGTTATCATAAACATATGGGGTTTTCAATTAAAAAAGACAGATTCTTTTTGCACAAAATTTGCAACATCCAACTGATGAAATTACACTTTTCAACAGACTAAACGTAATGAAACACCTTTGAACAAACAGTAAATTCTCTTCATCCCAGTCAAGCATGCCTACATCAGATCTAATCACGGTCAATATATCACCATGAATTTTTATTAATTCCTGAGCTATTTCATTTCCTTTTTCTTGTTTAAACTTAATATTTAATCAAATTAAAATTAATTGTACAACTTGTTTCAAATTAACTCTGCAGCATTACTTTGTCTGTTATTTTTGGAGCTGCGGAAGTGGTTAAATTAGCAAAAAAAGAAGTGTTTTCGTTGTTAATTATGATGGCAAGCAGTTTAAACTTTCTTCCATTAATTGCTGGTTTTGATCTCTTAGCAAACTGTACAATGTAGTCAATACATATATAAGATATAAATGCCGCAACATATTTTTGAAGAGATGAGATAAATACAAAACGCGAACAAACAAAGTGTTTACTTGTTCGTGTTTGCAAATAAATTCACAATTAAACCAAGTAAACTTTCAAATCTTGAATCTTTTCGGAATTGTGTGAAAGATTCAACAAAATTTAATCAGTCACAATAACGACGGTGAAAAAATGAGTATCTTCCTTTTTCTGTTGAACAGTATGGTTTCGTTGCTAATCTTAAGTTAATGGAATATATGAATGTCCTGATGTTAGTAGTTCATTTTATGACACTTCTAAAAGCATTCTAGTGTATATCACGTAAATTATTATTTTCAAAAGTAAGTTAGAAAGAATGCTATGGATTCCGAGAAAAGAATTGCTAATTATTAAATTCAAATATGTATGTTCAGTAGTGCTCAGCAGATATATTTGAATCACTCTCTTAGCAAAAGCACAGTCCAACAATAGTGTTTTCCCACCTCTTTTGTGCCATAAACCTTATCTTTAGATCAGTAACAATGATGATACTCGGATCAAATAGAATTGTTCATAATCTGGGTTTAACCATATTTAGTTCTGTTCTTCCACTAAGTAAACGCCTAAAAGAAGCAACTGACGTCATTTACAACAGAGTATAATTACACGAAATTGCAGGGCATACATGCTATAACATGTGTGTACTTTTGTAAGCTTCGTAATTGTCATCTAAAACTATGATCTTAACAAAAACATAACGCATGGTTTACAATAACCTTCCATACCTAGTACACACACTGTCACTGACTGGACATAATTCGTGGAGGATTCTAAAGATACCTATTATAAATTTGTACAAGCAAGTTCCATTAAAGAGCAAGTACAAAACCATATTACTTTAAACACTTCAGTTCATTTTCTGAGATTTCTTTCCAAAAAGATCCTATTATCCCAAATTAATACTTTCCAACAAAAACGCTAATTACGTATTAGCTAAATGAACTACAAAGCGTGAAGAACGAATTTATTAAATCACTCTCTATTAAGAGCACATTCATTAAGAGGAGAGCCATTTCCGAGGGAATTTCGTCGACAAATTTCCATTCTTTTTCTTGTCTCCAGTGAAAACTACCACGACCGACTTTCTCATACCGTTCCCGTCTAATGACCCAAATATAACGACGCACCGATACAACGATAAAAATAAAATTGGAAAATCTGCCCATCCCAAGAGGAAAGAAAAGGAACGCAAGAAAGAAAAGAAAAAGAGATAAAGAAAAGGGGACGACAAGGAACGAGAGTTAGGTTGCTGAAATCTTTTCCGCAAACGCAACAAATTCACACCCAAAAATTTGTCATTTCGATTCGTTCTAGGGATCCAGAAGCACAAGGCAGAAAAAAATGACATTAAATCTTGTCTACGGGTGCAGACAGTTCGGAAACTAATATACAAGGTGATAATTTTATTTTGGCACGTGCCATCGCCAGTCGTAAACCTCGATTGAATTTATGTGCTAACTAGGATGCAGTTTTCAGGTCGATGTCATGTATTTGATGGCGATTTTATGGAGAGAATGGAACACAACAGGGCTTGATTAATTATCTCAATTTATATTTAGCAGCGACAAAGGTTAAGTACAATATAGTGGTTAAATTAAATAATTCAAAGCATTTATTTGGTCAATAGACTAAAGGCTCTATATTGCTCTATTATAATATATATTTTTCATTTTTTATAGTACTCTACTACTCATACATTTTTGCACACCATATTTATTTATGTACTTAAGTTACAAATATTGTACAACTTTTCCTAGATTCAACTTTAAATTGTTGATATTTGCGGGTTATATTTAATAGTCAGCAGCATTATTTAATTTCTGATGACAAACCAGTTTTCTTTGTGATACAGAATAAGCAAATAAAAGCTTTTAAATATTTCATTGACACAGACGGATGTGTGAATCAAGGAAACACCATTCTCAAATGATTTATCACTAATGTGGGACCATCTGGAGAATGTATGTTACATACATACCTCGCAACTTGCCAAACAAAAGCTATTTTCATGTTAAGGAACAATGTTGCTGTTTATTTGTGTACTCTAACGTAAGTTATATTATTTTAAATGTGTTGCCTAGCTATCTGTATGTTGTACTGGACACCATTTTACCATTATTAGCTTATTTTGTTGGCTTGGTACGTTATGTAAAAGATAATGAAAGAGAAACTCGTAAGAACCTATTTCCAAAATTTTAATTTACTCTTATGACAATTAAAGTTTGTCCAGTTAGTTGTAAAATCTTTCGCATCAAAAAAAAAGTCCCTGAAATGGATGGTTCCGAGAAAACCGCAGGTCTTTATGAATGAAATTGGAACTACTACTACTGGAGAAATAGCGTAATATGTTTGTTACTATAATTATGTAGATACATATACTAATCATTCGGGCATAAACTTTATAAGCTGGTTAGATATTGATTTTACATAATGGCTTAAAAATAATGGAAGGTACATCAACAACGTTATAATTAAATCTTCGCTTTTTAAGCGTTTCGTATGGTCCACAATAAACAAGCTAAAATTATAGTTTTACGGGATTGTTTTTGATATTCACGTAGTTTTACAATACGATACCACTTTTGCAATATCACAGAAACCGTATAAAGAGCCTATCAAAACTTGAGTATATTTATGCTCGTTCTATTTAAACGGAGCAGATTGTAATTTTATATCAAAAAAAATAGATACTTTCACTTTACATACCCAACATTATTAACCTCTACGATAGTTCCAAAAACAATCAGTAAGCCTACAATTCAAAAACGCCGATAGAAGAAATGCGATAAAATTGAATAAATTGTGAAATAGCATGCCCAGCAAAATAATAATTAATATTTATTGCGCGGTATTTTCAGTAATTGTAACTGGGTTTTGAAAATCTAGATACTTCACCGCTTTCTTAAGCAAATTTTGGTGCAACTACATGATCCCCAATTGATAGTTCTCGCAAGCTAAGTTTTACCACATTTGCTTTGTGGAATAATAATGAGGATAGCGGAGAAATATTTCTTACTTTAGCATACTTCCTAGTGTTCAGTCTACATTTATGTAGGAGCCTAGTCCTGAACTTGCGCTATGTAGCATTATTGATGATATTATTTCGAAGGTAGTCTTACCAGATTTCTACTAAATATTTGATAGACTTACAAGGGAATGTTGCGAAGTGACACCTCGCGATCGGATTGAAACTTGGGAGATTTATAGAACTATCGAGTGTTGAAAACGCTTACCGTTTCGGCTGAGTCCCAGATTTAGGGGGTGAAAACTGCTCTAGAAATTTCGACGATTTTCGGATTTTTGCAATTTACACCGTTATTGTGAACAAAAAAAATTAAATTATAGATCAGAGATTTTCTATCCACCCTCTTGCCATCACCCTCACCCTCTTGCGAAATGAGGATTGAACGGAGGTGAGGAAAATATAAGCATAAGTAATCTCCAAGGAAAACCATTTACTTCTATATGTCATTCATTCAAAGCTTCAAGTATTAGCGTTATTTGAGAGCATTTTAATTTACTACTACGTACTCTGCCCTATAAGGGAAGCAAAATTCCACACACTAGAATATTCGATGGGTTCTATAAATCTGGCAAGTTTCAATCCGATCGGGTGGTGTCACTTCGCAACGTTCCCTTGTTAGTCACTATTATGTTGTCTATGTTGCAGAACTTCATACTGGATCCATTTCCGTTTTCAATTCATTCATCTTATCTCATTTTTCGTTCGTAGATTTTCATGTTCATTTCATTTATATGAAACTGACACTCAGGTATATAAATAATTTCATATTAGAGAAACTGCGAGGGCAATTGAAGATCTAAATATTGATTGCAACATCTTTCTATAATTGTTAAATAATATTGGTTTAATACTAACGAAAATAAATCCAAATTTAAATAGCTTCATGGTCCAAAAAATTAGCTCGCGGTGTATGCTTTGTTCTTCACATTAACAGAGTGTGACTGGAATGCCATGATAACATGAAATTGTTGAGTTTAGTAATTGATACTGATTTGAAATTTAAAGGTCATATAAGTATTTGCGTTAAAAAGCTTATTTCAACTTGAAACTTGTATATCCTCATGGACGTTTGTGAAAAATATTTATTAAGTAAGGAATAGGATTTTTGCTTAAGGTTTTGTGTAATAATTTAACTCCGTCTCTCTCCAAGTTGTGTGATATAATTTCTAATACAGGTAGTCTCCGACTTTCGTACTTAATTCGAACGAATATGTATGAAAGTTGAAATGTACGAAAGTAGAGACCGATAACAAGTAATGAAAAGCATGATATAACAGAACAAAAATTTATATATTTTTGGTTAAAAATTTATTCAACGTTAATTGGACATTGCGTTCGGTTTGTTTTTCCTGGTAAATAGCTCAATAAGAAGCTGTATCTCTTTCAACTCCTCTTCATACTTGTGAATGTCACTCTTCATTTGGATCGTTCTCTTCTATTATATTCAAAATTTTTTCCAAGTGTATGAAAGCTTCTTACAGATTTTCTAACGTCAATTTCGGGCCTATGGGAACATCATGAACATATTTTTTCTATTTATCGTATTATAATTTATCATTGGTCAATGGCTCGGAGGTGAAGCTATAAGGTCATCAACAGCTTCATTGCTTACATCTGAGTCTGCTCTGTTTACAAGTTGGACATTTTCAGTTGTGACACTTTCAGAAGTCTCTTCAAAACCTTCTGGATCAGTTATTTGACCTGGGCACAATTTTTTCCAACTGCGCTTTATAGTTGACTGTTTTATTTCATTCCTGAATTTTTAATATTAATTATTGCATTCCAAATGTTGTAATTTTTCCAAAACTCTTTTAATGTAACTCCATTTTCACTATAAGTTGCCGTGATAGTTTGATTCATTATTCTCAAATAGTATATTTTAAAAGTAGCTATTACTGTTTGATCCATTGGTTGAATTTCACAAGTGGTGTTAGGAGGGAGAAATATTACCTTAACTCCAGAGTACATATTTACTAAAAACGTGAAGGCATTATCAAAGATTAATAATGCCTTAAAAGAACCATTATTTGAAAAATTTCTACGTTTACCCAAGCTTTGGAATTTCCAAATAACTGGCAGTACTTCTTTATTTTTACCTTTCAAAGCCCTGGGATTTTCTGATTAATAAATCATCATTGGTTTTAATTTGAAATCCGCAGCTGCATTTCTGTTGATGTTGGTCTACTTTTGACAACTTTATAACCCGGAGCAGTTGCTTCTTCGATACGTTCGTTCGGGAATTTTTTTCCAAAACAATCCGTTCTAGACAACATTAAATATTTGTCTTAATGAGTAACCTCCTTCTTCAATTGTTTTGGAAAAAGTGTTAACAAATTCACGGGCGGCTTCTTTATCGGCACTAGATTTATATTTTGTAATAGTAGTGGTTACAGAATTTCACATAATTTACAGAAGTAAAATGGCTAAATATGTCAAGACGATGAAAGTTACATTTTTTTGCTTTTTGCAAAAAATATTAAATTCTGGTACCCCACTTTATTTCATGTAGAAAATTAAATTTTGAATCAGTGTTCATAATATACATAGAAAAGATTTTATTGATGTTCGTCATCATTCTACTCGGCAGCTTAAGAAATGTTTCAGGTACACTGTAAATATGTCGAACACTATCTTTTTATGCATTTTATCCTGATGTCCGCGCAGCAAGTAAAGTTGTTCTAGAAAGTTTTTCTTTGTTAGTCTCCCTGTAGCACTCTCTAGATATGAGCAGACAAAATACGAAAATTAATATTGTCTACAATTTTAGTAATTAGTATATATTTTTTTGATTGCCATCGCAATAAGAAGTATAATCGAAGTTTGACGCATTAATCTGTAGTCTGTAAAATATAAAAACCTGTTTTTTTTTTCTAACACTTCTCTCATTTACTACTCTGCAGCAGTTCTATTACAGTTAAACTATTTTTTACCTCTTTGGACTTCTTTGTGGAGACTTCCAGTTTGTTATAACTTTCATAGCTTCTTTGTTTGTGTATATCCGCACCATCTAGTACAACTTGTTTTACATATCGTCAATCTAATATTGGGGTTTTCATTAAGAGCAACACGTTTCGTTAATTAAAATACTTGTGGGTTAATTATAGAAATGATTTTTATTTCAAATGAAAGTATAATCGTTGCCGTTATTTATGGAATACGACATCGTTCAAATGTTCGTCGCGAAAGCGCTGGCACGAATGAATACGTTGGACCCAATTTTCTAGGATTCGAGTACACAAATTTCGCGTTCGATGTTGGCCTGCAGCTCTTCTAACATTGCTGTCTTGTTGGCATAGACACCAATTTAATGTAACCCCAAGTAAAAAGTCTAGAGGGCTTAAGTCGCACGAACGAGGCAGCCATTCGCGGGCACCGTTGTGTGAACTCGCTCTCCGAACTTGGTCTTCAATAATTCGATTGTGTCGTATGCTGTATGGCACGTTGCGCCGTCCTGTTGGAACCACATATTTTCCACGTTCATAGCGTCGACCTGGTCCCAAAAATACTCCGATATTATGGCCCTGTAGCGCTCGCCGTTGACGGTTGTTGGCGCCCCGCTTTCGCCAAAAAAGAAAAATGAGTCGATGACGCCGCCAGCACGAAAAGGGCACCAAACAGTTATTTTTTTTTTGAAAAAGTTGTGTCTCGTGCATTATTTCAGACTGCTCACTCGTCCAAATGCGGCAATTTTGTTTGTTGACAAAACCATCGAGCCAGAAGTTAGTTTCATCCGAAAACATGATTTTCTTGTGAAAGTCGTCGTCAGCTTGCATCTGGTCATCACAAACTTGTTGCACTGATTTTCAACCGCCGTGAGCGGCGTGGAATCGACATCTTTTATTGCTCACGCACACTCTCTCGAACGGCCACGATATTATCTTCACTTCGAGCAATACGTCGTCACACAGGCGCTGAGACATTAAGCAATGCACAAGTTGTTTCGAATTTTTACACCAAACGTTCAATAGTCCATCTTGTTGACGGTTTTGTCGACCGAAAACTGGCGTAAGCGCACGCAACATAGTCGCGATAGAATGCGAGCTTTGAGAAAAAAAGTTGAATAATTTGCAAATTTTGTTGAAGCGTGTATCTCTCCTTGATTAAATGGCATAGGCCAACATTTCAAAATGTGAAAGACTTGCGAAGCCAACTTCACTCCTGTTTCGAGAAATATTCAAAACACATGTATCGCTCTTAATGAAAAACCCTTTATATCTATTTAATATTTGCCGAATTTATTATTACTCTTGGATTATTTACAACCATTCCGTCTGCGTTTTGTTCTCAAATAATTATTGTCTGGGTGATGTTTAAAGTTTACAGCACCTGTAAAAATGCTCTTGAGGGCTTTCTATTAATTGGAACTTAATCTGATGCACGTCTTCTACTGTTTCCAGAAATTTTCTTAAGTTCTCCTTATTAAGTCAATTACTAATTAAACGGTATACTTTGCAGCTGAGAATTTCTATTTACTAGATAAAGGTTTGCTTTAAAACACATTTAATCTCGATGATGACGATTTCTAATTTGAAGATCTGTACAGTGATTTCCTAAATATAAATTACCAGTTGCAAATTTATGCATTTAATTAGTAGCTAGCCGTACATCAAACTACTATACATTTTTCTCCTGAACATCTTGTTTTAATGTAAGCTAATACATCTAATTTACAACAATAAATTACTAATGTAGAACGGTGATGAGAAAATTAACACCGACAACTTTAGTGTCGAGAAATTATTGACGGCAATATAAATTCTAAAGCCGAATACTAAGGATGAAGTTTTTAATGAAGTTATTAACTTAAAAATTACCCAACTATAATTACTAAATGATACGAGAGCAGATACTGCAACTTCGGCGTAGTCGGATACAAGACCATTAAATTTACTTATTAAAACGACCTAGAAGTGTAGTGCACCATAAAAATAGTAGTTGCATTTTAAAGGATCCCACCAGGCCGAACCAAACGAGTTACAAAGTAACATCTTTCTGATGGAATTTTTAATTCACGTCTAGTTGGTGAGCTTCTTCTCCGCTACTGACGTCGGGTCGAATATAAGTTCAACCTCTCGTCGTTTAACATTTGAGGCTGAATGTTCGCTCTCTGCTTCTACGAATAGGTAGTAGTAGCGATGATTATCGTAAAATGAACTGCAAATTCTATCGCAGAGATATGAAGTTATATATGACATCTTAATGATTATTAGAATAGACTGAAGTAGTTTCCAACCGAGAAAGCGATAGAATTCGTATGAAGGATAAACTGCAAAGTCTAATAAAGGAAGTTGAATAAATGGATGACCCGGAAACAGATGTGTTTAAGGGAGATATATCTCGCGAGTATTCAAGTTCCTCCGGAGAAATATAAAATCTACTCAGTATATTTGTAGTTGGTAAAAAGATGGTGAATACATGGCAACGCTCCGCAATAAGGTTCCTGTCCATCAATAGTGACGGATAAAATAAGTAGGCCTGCAAGAGAGAGATTATATGGAAAGCTACTATATCCTATTAGTTTTGTTACAAAGAGAATGTGGTGTGAAAGCTGCTATACTTATTGTGTGACTTGCAGATCCAAGGAAGCCTTCCCCTTATGAATCCACATCAACCGTTTAGATTTTTGTCTTGAGTGAATGGACGATGGTGGCGCTGGTATATCATGAATGTAACCGGAATCCAAACAATACAGATTACTGTTTTTTTTATATGCTTAGTTGTGTATACATTATTTTATGCCAAAGTTAATAATTTAAATTTAGAACCAATACTACTGTCATCACAGTTGAAACGTATTTTAGTGGAAAATGCAAATTCGATGCGGTAGTAATAAACCCTTTTATAGGTGTAGAGTACCTAACAAAAGCTTAATGGGAACCATTTAATATAATCATACATATTAGATCAACAACCCAATTGGGTTAGGTGTCGTTCGGTTATACAAAATTTCGATACCATTCTATATCCATATGCCAGCGACTTCGATTTGCTTTATCAACAATACTTCCGTTTTTAGTTAATCAAAAAACTATTTGAATAACAATTTTACCTTCCATTAGTGTTTACCACGGCGATTTAAGGTAAATAGTCGGCGGATATTGATTAACAATAAGTAAAGAATCGAATGAAAGGTTTACGCTAGAGCATATCAATTCTTGTTATAGTATTTACTACATCAGAACGTTGATATTGAATAAACTCAAATTGCGTTCACCTGCATTATATGTATATTAAGAAAAAGGGCAAAAACAAAACTTTAAACGAGATTTATCGATTTATCCGAATACACCTTCGGGTTAACTAAACAACATAATTTTTAATAAATCATCGTGCGTAAGTGACAAGCGTCGTAAATTCTGACTCACACAACTATTTATAAACTTGTTTATGAAGTTACTCTTCTAATAAATGTCTTGGGTAATTATAATGTACTCAAATACACCGCTTGGCTAGTAATATTATGAACATTCCAAAAATAAAATAGCGCAACTTTTATTATTTCTGTGATTCTTACTTACAATTAGTTACTGGTACAGCGTTTCACGCTTGTGTGTACAGATCTTTAAGCATTAGTTTAGAAATCAGGCAGCATCAAACTTAATAGAAACCAACAATAGCTTTTCCTTTTCACGGAATAGTTCTTACTCTTCAAATTGCACACCTCAATGCTTACATTTACTTCACGGATTATTCAAATAACAGCACTAACGAAAATGTTTTCATTTTACTAACGAATATCACCTTCCACGAATTCTAAGAAAAAGCACTAACTCGTGTCAGTACTTCTATGATCAATCAGAATGTAACCCATTCTGCTTATTCCCCTACTTAATTAATTTTATCTACATAGAGAAGCTCCTGGTGACATTATAAGATTCTGATTAGGATTAGGGCGAGCGAAAAGTTTATGCATGTTGGTTTTGTATTAAAGTAGAAAAGAATGTCATGGCTGCACGTATTCTTAGAAGCTCTTTTCTTTTCATCGACATATTTAGAAAATGATGTTACTTTTTTAACTTCTTGTAGATTTATCAGTTGCAATGAGTAACATTAATCTTTGATAAGCCCAGTCGTCGCACTTATCCTCGTCTAAATTAGTGACAATGACACACCACTACGATTTAGTCCTAATACTAAAGATGTTCTGGAACAAAAGTTCAATTCAAGTACATGAGATCAATTACAACTTATTAATACCACTATCAATTTACAACTGTATACGTAGTACTTCATATAAGTTCGGATACTTGCAATACGTTTAAACAGTGATCTATTGTTAGTAACACTAGCACATTTCTGCCTTGTTACAAATGAACTAGCACGGAATGTGATTTAAAATATTCACAAATAGTACGCCCCAAAAGTGTTAGTCACTTGCGCTATAATCTTCCAACTTGATTACTTAGAAGTTAATATTTTACAAGATATAGCCAACGATTAAAAAAAATCAACGACTTGAATTTACTTTATAAATAACTATAATAAATTTATATACTTCCCAAACTTTTATATATATTTACTATACGACCGGTTTCAGCTTTTTCAAGTCTTCTTTGGGTTGAGTATTGGATAGGATGACAATATTATATTAATTTAAAATGGTAGTTTAGAGGCTCCCAAACAATTCCACAGACATATGAATGCTTAGCAAACCACTCTCTAATTTTTTACTTGCAATGACTGAATGATTGTATTCATATGGCTTTGTGACAGCATCATATCGCTTTTTATAATACCACGCTGTTAATCACTTTGCTCCAAATGACGAATGATAAGTCGATCCGGATTTCAACTCTCTGAAAAAATGTCACCGTCCCTCCAGAAGATTGAAACCCAGCTCCTATAGTCTCGCCACATCGATAGTCAGCCGCCTAACCATTACGGCTATCGACCCGACAATTATAATAAATAAGCAACAATAACAAATAGGTAGAATATAAGAATAAAACAAACTGCAATCAACAATAAATTTACTAAAAATAAAATGTACACAATAATACAAAATTTACAGAATAAATAATATCTCACTAACGAAAATAATAACGAAAAAAAAACTGTGTTGAGTTATGTGCGTTGATGTACCTGACAAGGAAAACCCATATTCAAAGACAAATAAAACAAAATAATAGTATTATGTATATTTCTATAGTATTCCATTCTAGTAAATCTTTTCCAGCGTAGAAACTGAGAAGCAGTTGCTTTTACAACTATGCAACCACGACTCTGTTTTCATTTAATTTTACTTTATGGGTTAACATCTACCTCGATAGAAACTGGATATCCGAGCAGGTAAAAATTGTTACTTGAAAATTTCTCGCGCTGAGGTGTCATTAATGTTCGATTAATTTCTTGTTCAAGTACTTACACAAAGTCTTATAAAATCATTTACAAAAAATTACTTAACCTGCTTTAGTGTCTGTACATCAAGGTATGTTTGTGATACAAAAATAGCATATAATCTCGTGCGATGTCGTTGACGTCACCAAAAAGAGAGAAGGTATGTGGAATTTAATTCACTAAACTGTAATATCCTCTAATATAAGTATGTATCTATTAACATTATTTTCGGACAGCTGTGTTTATTTTTATGTTTATGCTTGATTAATTAGATACGATAGACTGAATGAAAGATTTACGACTAGATTTCATGCAAAATGTACTCTATTTTTTATCTACCTTATATGTTGTTTGTGATGTTTTTAGTCATTAAAGCTGAGAAAGCGCGCAGTCGAATACAAATTGTTTACATTCGATTACCCACATCAATACCTATTCACGGCGAAATCCTCTTGTTTTTCGAGTACAATCGCAAAATAGCGAAATGAGGTCGGATAGGTAAAAAATAATCCATAACGCATTTCCAAGGTGCACGATGATGAGTAACACAGCATGTCGAAAATAGCAACGCACACTACGTGAGTAGAGAATGACTAAGACGTCGGTTGCTCGTACAGGAGATGAGTTCTGGCATCGTTCCAACGAATCAAAAACCAACCTGTTTCGACCAAAAATAAGCCGCGAAATTTATAAATAATGATAACTAATGAATTGCACAACGTACACCTGGAGAACTACCGCCGTTCAACCGAAAAAATTTAAAGTGGAAGAGAGATCGTGGACGCGTCTATTTCTGGATGCTGTCGACTGAGGGCGCTGTCGTCGAAAACTTCTATTACACGGCAATTTGTTTCGTAGATAGCTGGTGATTATTACTATAATGTCGATGCGTTCAAATTCAGTCGATACTTCGTTTAATTAACGGAATTGATGACGTCTCTTCGCGCTCTTAAAGAATCTAATTGCCTTTTGTAATTGGATTGGCCCCAAATAATTTCTCAGTTGATTTATATCGTGATTTTCCCTTTCTCGCTGTGCAAGAGAAGTTTTTCGACGGGTAAAAGACGAATCTGTGCAAGGTGATCGATCCGAATTGTTGGCAATTTTTAATGAATTTCGCTTGCTACTTTCAGGCGAAAGAACGTCGGAACTCCGCCTTATACTTAGTGAGTCGAATGTTTGTTTCGTGTGCCTTTTTGAATACGCTTAATTAGTTTAGAGTTTCTATGGACAAGTTTTATTTAACACCGAATTGTTCAGACGACTGACGAGTTTCGGTACTTCAATTCAGTGCAAATTACTTAAACGGTGTTAAGAAAAATCTGCTCGTTCTTTTTATATTGTAAGTTTGTCTAAAATCACCTTTTTAGAAACGGCGAGTAATATCATTTACATTGTAATTGCGCAGTTAAAAACAAGATCTTCGAGAGTCTACGAACAAAGTAAGGCGATCCGCGATTAGTATTTCGTAACATTATACACAGCATGATGAGATTTTTAAATAATTTACAATGTTTTGATAATAATAACAATGTTGATCTCGTTGCAAAATAGCATTCGTACTTCTTTTTCATTAACGTCTACTTGGATGCTATAAGTCGATACATTTGCAGTGAATTTGTTCATATTAATAGGTCTCTCATGAATCTGTCCCGGATTTTCTGTGCGATAGAAATGTATAGTATATTTATTAACAAAACTCGGAGTGATGAAAATGAGATACATCAAACATCAAGAGTGTTGTGTTAAAATGCTTATAAATGAGCCAGATTTAAGAAAATATATCTTCAGGCTATCTTGATCTTCATAGTGTACCTTACTAGTAGTAAATCTTCACAATGCCAAACGTACTAGTACTGGCCAATCATAGACACATGATCCTTGTGCCATACTTAACCGGTTTAGTTTTCATATATGTATATTCTAAAGGGGCGTCTGTCGTAAACATAATTAACATATTATTAACGGGTCGATAGCCGTAGTGGTTAGGCGGGTGACTATCGTTGTGGCGGGACGATAGAAGCCGGGTTTCAATTCTCTGGAGGGACGGTATCATTCGCTGTTGGGAGCAAAGTGCTTTGATGTAGTCACAAAGACACTTGAACACAATTTACACACACAAAACTAGACCGCAAGAGTTGCATGATAGCCAAACAAGTATTACAGCTTACGAAGTCACTGCAACTAAGCACCCACCACGCATAGAAAAAACTAAGACATAGTTCGAGGAGATGCAGTTTGTTAGTCTGTTGATTACAAAAGCATTAAAAGAGGATGGTATGGTTCCTTTGAAGTTGATGCAGGGAAAATTGACCTTTCTAAACAGTCTATTGAAAAGAGTGAATGCACATCCTCGTGGTTAGATTTAAATAAGAAAGATATATGAAGCTTAATATTAGAGGTAGATAATCAAGAGGGCTAGCAAAACTGCAACTATAAAAAGACTCCACGCTTAATAGGGACTGGCTCGTTTTGATGATGAAGCAGGACAATGCAAACTGAGATGTGTAATGCGAGTCTTTGTGTACGAACTTCATGTCGCCGAGAGTTTTTACCCGACTGTACCAAAATTTTCAAATTAAATATGCATTTGTGGCAGAGAATTTCCTTTTACTAAATAAAGGTGTTGTCAAAATGAATTATATTTCTTTCAAAAACACAGTACTGTTTTAAAAAACTTCTTCAGGGTAACTAAATTGGCTTTCAAGCAAAGTCTCTATTCTCCAACATTTGTATATTTTTTTGACCGCTGTGTAATCTTTTCGCTATTCAGACTTTAGAGAGTATTCTGGGCGAGCTCTTGTGTTTGTAAGTTCAAGTTGCAACTCTCATATACTTTTTTTCTTTGGATATATTGTTTTGTGGCAGTATAAACATCGAGGATGGCGGTATATGTTGACTGCTAATAAATTGTTTAAAACTGCACCTTCCACTGAAAGTTTCGAGCTTTTCATCTATTGTAGTGATTTATCAAATCAAAGAGTCAAACAGAATTTTGTGTTGGAGCTGATTATCTAATTTTATTTATTTTTTCTTGTGTATCAAGGCTATTGAGGCGTAAACATCGTAGTAGGAACTGAAGTCATAACTCTCCGGTATTAAAAGGGTTACTTTCAAGGATAACCATTAAATATGTTATGCCAGAGAGAAGCTGCATCTCATAAAAATCGTTAAGTTTAGTCCTTCTTTTTCTAGTATAGCCTTTTTTTAGTTTAGTGATTGTAGGATTGTAGTGCAAATAGTAATTAAATCTGCACTGTCTCGTTAGTGATAAAAGAAGCCAGCATTGTAAAGATGCGTTAGTATTCTAGTTTAATTTTTCGAATTCTGGTGGACTACTAGCACAATTATTATCATTTACTTTCCATCTTTTTGAAAACCGATAGCTGTGTATTTCCTCATATTCCTCTTCCTCATACTCGCTCCAATCACGCTCTGATTCTCTGTCTGTGCTTCTTTATACAATTAGATCTTCTGCATAAGCAAGAACAGCAGAAAACCGAAATTATCCGATTTAACTGTCAATTCTAGTTTTGGACTGTAAAATTGTACGGTATTATATTCGTCACATAGATTGTAAGTTTGATGGTACCAACCGAAAAATATTTCTTTTAGCAATTCCGTTGCCGGGATACGAAACACAGTATATCTAAATTAGCTTCTACTATCAAGTTTATGTTTCGTTTCCATCAAATTAAATCAATCAAGCCACGCCTAATCAGTTCGTAATTTGTGTGTGGGTCAAGTTTAAGTAATAAATTACGCTACATCCTAAGCTACTAACGTTTAACAAACTTCAACAGCATGAACAACTATAGGGGATACTTTAACGCATTAATTATATGGCGCCATCTTGAGTCAATATTTAATTAATCTAATAATGTAAAACTCGTATTGATTGGTATAACGGTAGGCGGCAACAAATATAAATCGATTGAATTTACATATCATGCTATTTTCTATTCGCATATTTTGCATAAATTTGTTAGAGTGGTAGTTTATGTTGATTAAATTAATTGACAGAGTTTCTCCATGCATATGTAATTTACGCTAAAAACAGTTCATACATTTCTATTGGAGTATGTTACCGTGTTTTTACACTTATAGACTTGAATTGTATAATGTTACTAAGTGAAAATTTTAGAATACCAAATGTAATACCATTCCAATCCTTTTTTTATAACAAACCGTAGACATTACTTTACGAGCCACTCCGTGAGGTATATACTAGGTTTGTAACAGTCTGTATGTTTATTTAAAAGCACTCATTACCAGAGCCTGCAGACGATTGTAATGCTGTCGCTGCTCAGATAATGCATTTTATACTCCTTTACAATACGCTATCGTATGATTGTAGTTCGCAAATATGCTATACAGTGGGATGCTATATCTAATGGATTAATTGCTACTTAGGTATATTAACTTCGTGTGTAGAAATAGTTTGAGATTAATGCATGTGCAAGTTGCAATTATAATAAAGTGTGGGAAACTCGATGAAAACCATTTTGTTTTGTTTGATCTTTATAGAAATGCACAATTTGCATAACTTATTTTTAGAAACTCCCATCAGGTGTCCCATGTAGACTAAAAATAATGTAATTCTGTTTATTTAATATATTAAACCGTTTTTTTTATATACTACTATTACTATTACTACTATTTTTACTATGAAACAACTAAGGTCACGAAATATTTAGAAAATTTTTCATACACAAACCCCATTAGAAGTAGAATTACAAAAACGATGCTGACGCATTTCAGCAATTGTGTCAAAGAGCACTACTACCAAGTTTCAAGCCAATTTGACCATAATGTTTTGTTATAGAAACTTTAGGGATTGACTCAGAGGAAACGCCAAAGCACGTGTTTCATTAATTACGTCAAATAGCACTAGTACCAATTTATACCAAGGATAAAATAAATTTGACCATAAAACGCTAAATATGTACTATTTTTTCTTATATTAAATTTGTCACCCCCTAGAGATGAAATTAAAAAAGAAACACCGAAATATGTATTTCATTCATTTTGTCGAAGAAGATTAATAGCAAGCTGCAAGTAAATCGGACCATAAGCACTCTATTTTCATTTCTACTCCATTCTAAGTGAGATTTCGAAAAATCTCTTCTTATATGATACTCAAACGAATTTTTATCTATAATGCGGCTACCTCTACTCCAGAACATTCAAACATCCCGGTATTGATTTAAGGTTCATCTCTCAGCTTAACTTGCACATCGTGCTGTTTTTTTTTAATATATGGTGGGTGCTTAGTTGCAGTGACGCTGTAAGCTGTATTACTTGCCTAGCCATCATGCAACTCTCGCGGTGTAGTTTTGTGTGTGTAAATTGTGTTCAAATGGTTTTGTGAGAGCATCATATCGCCTTTTATAATGCCGCACTGTTATGAATGGTAAGTCGATCCGGAGTTCAACCGTCTGGAAAAAATGTCACCGCCCTTCAGAAAATCGAAAACTGGCTCCTATTGTCCTGCCACATCCATAGTCAGCCGCCTAACCACTGCGGCTATCGACCCGATTACTAAAATAATTCATGAAAGCCAGTTTTATACAGTTGTGGTATTGGTCTGGTTGTTGCACATAGTTTTGATATTTATTAATAAATCTCCTACAATGTTTTCTGAGTACCTAAAATACAACAGATTCAATGCAGTGTAGTCACATTTTAAAACCGTGCAACCAGCCAGAGATAGTTATTTCTGATTACTATAATGCACAGTAAGGATAAACCATCGAATGCTCTTTTAGACTCATGATTCCAGGTTCACTAACCTTGATATGGTGCAGTCCTTTTAATATCAAGTTACCTAAAACATCTTCGCTAAATTCATTGTCAGTTCTTGATGGATAATCCCTTTCTAACGTCACTTCTCTGCTTATAAGTTTAGTATCTACTGCAACTGTGATTTATTTTATTCAGTTGCTCCACCTACATAAATCTCTTAATCATCTTTAATAGACGATTATAGAGGATTACACAAACGCATACAGCAAACAAAGAAATCAATCAAATAGTATTTTCTGTTATATTTGAAAATTTATTGAATGTGAAGATGTGAATCATTCAAATTACGTTAGCATTCTACGAAATTTATATCATCTCTGTGTAACATGGATCGGTCGCTAGTTTCCCATAGTTGAAGAGTGACTAATGTGTTTCATTCCATCTACTATTAAATGGTTTTAAAAACATTTTCTTAGCGGCGTTTTATATAGCCAGTTTTGTAATTTTTCTATGCTCTTACAACTATTATTTATAGGCGTACGACCAACCCATGCATTACCCTTCAGTAATTTTGTTCACCGTAGATGCGCATATCTCTTTCTCGCAAGACTTGTAAACAGTAACAGTGCTGCATTCGTTTAATGTTAAATTTACGATCGTACCGGAAGCGGTAATGGGAAATCTGTGCAGTACCTCCTTGATGAAATTGAATTTATTTCTTGAACCATATAAAGTCACGAAATTAGCTGAAAAATTAATAAACATGGAATTTTGGGGAAAAATTACCTAGTTCCTAAAATGACATTTTCTAAAAATTCAAGATGTTGTTATAACCCTACTTCTACTGCTGTTTCACATGTTTGCAGGTTTAGCTACCAACGTATCTGTTTATTTCGGTAACATTCTTTAATATAGTACACCTTAGATTGTACATACATATCTTAAAAACTTACGATATCACAAACGACGTAAAATGGTTATTTATCTGTAGTTTTGTTATTATCGTTACAATAAATTATTTATGTCTAATGTTCAAAACAAAGCCGTACATAATGGGTAGAGTTATCATTCAGGATATATTCTATTTATCTAAACAAACGACCAGCGCAGCGGACAGTTACCCAAAATGTAAATCTCATTCTAGGAGTTTAACAAGCTTTTGATTTATCATTTGCTGTTTGCTACGCCCCAGATTTCTACATTTAATTTTTTGTTGCTGTTCTGTATTTATGTACAACGGAACAGTATAAAACGTAACGTGTCCGGAATAATATTGTAATAAAAAACTTGATGATGCGATTGCGAATGACTGAATTGTCTAAAGCACGCACAGGCACACACATATTCAAACACGTTGTTAGTTGACCGTAATTTTCCGGCGAAAATCCGTCCGTAATTTATACCGTTTGTGTTTTGTTCGATGTTTTCCAGTAGCAATTTGCGAGGTTTATAAATTATCCGGTTGTTTTTGACAACCGTCGTCGGTCGGGCGATGGAGTCTGCCTCGTTCACTTCCACCACATCCAGTTTCAGTATGTGTACGCGCGTGTAATAGGCAATCTGTCACTTCATTCGTTGATTCCTGCCTACTCCCCTCCATTTCATCGTACTCGGCGCGTATAGAAAACAATTAGCGAATGAACCGTATTCATGATAATTAAACGTCAACAATAATTAGCAGCTTTCAACGTGTGTATGAGCACACGACCGTTGATACTAGCGCCCCATGCACACATTCGAACAATACGCATCATCTCTCATGTTTCGCACATGCTTATTGTAAATTTTGTCGCGTAATCACTAGTGCGTATATGTTTATATCAATGTGAATCAAACTGGCACGTAGTGTTGCAATGAATCATGCATAAAGGGTATCTAATCAATTTTAACAATACTCCTAGTATACATAATAATATATTGTTAATGTAGTTGTGGCTGCAAGAAAAACATCTGTATTGATACTGACTTGAATCATGCATTTTTTTGCACCCTTTAGTTCAGTTAGTTTGTTAAAGTAACAAGAATGTCGTTGACTATTGAATTAATGATTTGAAATCTGACATTTCTACTAATTGCACACGATTAGCGAATAAATGTTAGCGAGTGACGCCTATACCCTATTCTAATTGATTAAATTATATATTATACAGGTCTTCAATAAAATTGTGGCTCGTCAAATTTTATTCTTATGACAGAATTATTGATGCGAAAATGATTTCCGGTTGATTGACGAATCACCGCATTTCTCTAGAAGGTACATACTTACATCTTTCTGAACTATAAAAGTCGTTGAGTGGCATTTCATTCACGAAATCTCCGTTACAACACGAATACAGTAGCCTACAATTAGGGGTACAGTAAATAAATGAATGCTATCCCATACCTTAATCGTAATTTCGCAACTGTGCTTCAGTGTTTGAGAGTACAAAGATGTCGTTCTGACCATAATAACAACAACGTCTAAAGAACTGTCTCTAGCACTAGCAACTATGTTTAGAATTTTTGGTTATGAGTAGCAAGTAGTGATTTCAAATAATCGACTTCAAATCAAACGAATATAATTAGTAAGGTAATGCACTCGCAAGAAAAAGGATATTCGACAATAAAGAAAATATCCTGCCCAATTAATATTGTGTACAATTGTATATGGTTAAGCAACACATTGTGTTCGTATAATAGCTTAGACACTCCAATCAAACAACACCAGGGCCACTAACAGAATAAAAAATCGAAGCCGATTAAGTTAATGTGAAAGAACTTTTGATCGAGAGTAATAAAGCAAAACGAAGAATTTCGAAGAAATAGAATAAAATGTACACTCAGAGAACAATTTCGTTACGGCACGATTCCTCATGATTCCTCACGATTTCTCAAAAAACTGTGAATGGTTACTAAGCGGTTTTCTCCAGTGGATTCTATAGTTCTTCAAACTTTCAATTTTGCGTTATTAATCATGTCCATGAACTCACGAATATTCCTTCTTTAATTTTAGCATCACTAGTTTCACGAAGCTTTTGTTTGAAGTACAGGAAACTAAAGACCAAGAATAAGTGCAATTATTTTCAAATTACTATAAATATTCAATATAAATTTAAAACTTTCGTATATGAAAAGCACATCCTTGTGCAATATATATGTATATATAAGCATTCATTGAGTATCATTTGAGTTAGCAAATTCCATTATAATTACAACACTCTAGAACCTTTTACTTGACAAAGGACAAATGAACGCGTTAAGTACAACTATTGGCATTCGTGAGACCGATATCGTGTTGATCAAATATCGAACTTAGGGTTATATTCTACAATTAACCGGATTAGCAAGTCACGCATTCTTGTAATTAAGGAAAGTATGTAGTGTTAAGTGATAGCTGGCGGCGTTTGGAAGTTTTTACTAACGAAAGTACAATAAATAAAATCTTAATTGATTCAATTAGTGAAATTGTAGTTCAAAATGCCAAATGAAGAAAAAATTAAGTTTTAAGTAATTATCTCCATATTTCACAGAATGAACTAAGTACGTAGCTAGCTTATTTTGTGCTTAAAGAAAAGGTTACAGATGAGCTGAAGAGGTCGACGAAGTAATCAGAAATGAGGATAATGATAAGTGGGGAACACCATTAGTATCCACTACTAAAGCTAATGGCACCAATATGCCGTTATCCCATGATTTATATCCATAAATATTATAAAAGGATAATAATAAACCGCTTTTGCGGCATTTTTGTACATATGCAAAACAGTTTATAACATTCAATATTTTCAATACCTTGAATTAATTTGTAGTAGTAAAGAAACTATTAGCACTATTTTCTACACATTGGTCGATAAAGTTGTAGAGGATTGCTAGAGCTTGGTCAGCTGTATATGGACGACATCGTGATTGCAGCTAGTGACGAGAAAGCAACATTTAGAAAATCTTTGCGATGATGCAGGCAGATTAAATATTACTGCGTTTGGGTTAAACGTTTAAGAGTTTAATATTTCGAAGGTAAGGGTGTTTATTTACGTCACAAGATATCCGTCAATGAGAACAAATTATGGCTATTGTTGACACACCTGTTCGCTGCAACATCGAGTTACGTGTATTTAGGAGTGTAATTAATTATTATTTGACAGATTTTGCCAAATTGATAAATTAAAACCAGTATGTAAATCTTTGGAGAAAGCCAGCAAAGCTACTTTAATGTTGTCTAGTAAATTTAACTGTTTAGATGAAAGGATTATTACATTTTAAATACCAAACGCGAAATAGATTTTATTTTCTGTGAGCAATTAAAAGCCAAAAAATCGCGCTAAGAAGCTCTCATGGTATATTGTTAGCAGCTGCCCTGCAAACGAGTGCAATGAAAATAGATCAAGCATTAGAATCGGACCAAGTAATTTGGGTGATTTGGTCCAGGTCTAATGCTTGAGCTATTGCTATTGCACTCGTTTGCAAGGTGATTTGAAACAATGCACGATGAGCGCCTATTACAAGCATTTTTTGGTTTATATATTATAGCACTTCTCGACGTTTTTATTTTTACTAAAGCTACCCATTTACATATGTAAGCTGCTTACTATTAGAGAGGACGTTGATTGGGAAAGAAAGTGGAATAAATATCGAGAGGAAAGTTTAAGGAACATGAATCTACTTTTCACCACTTGAGACTGTTATCTAGTTATAGAAGCTGCTATGTATCGTAAGACATGTTGAAACGTATCAGAATGTTTTTAAGTGTTAAACAATCGCATTGTTTATCAATTGAAGTTGGATATCAATAACGATATCCAACCTTTATCTAATTGCTCATTTACCACTGCTATTGAAGAACATAACCGTGTTCCATTTATCTTTTTAACACCGTAAAAAATCATACAATACTCGTTGTTAGGAATGCTAATCAAATATAAACTTATATACAACATATGAACGTCTATATTCAAATGTGAAATTTTAGATCAAAAAAAAAAACGAACAATTTGGTATTGTTATTACAAACACGATGTTGAATAACTTTATGATTTTATTAGCATGAATAAATATTTACAGTAACCTATGTGCATAATTTAAAATGTAATAATATTTGCTTTTGGCCAACTAAAATCCATATTAATAAAATACATATTTAATTGTATGTAGTTTCAAATTAACTTAGTACATGAGATAATTTAATTAAGTTCATGTCGGTTTCTACTGTTTAAATTACAAGCAAGAGTTTACCAAATACCCACATACTGAACAATTAACAATAGTCACGTTGTACATTTGCCAAGAATCAGTACGTATGTATACACTTTCTCTCAAATTCTGGTTAAATACCTTCTACATGGTAGAAAGAGATTGTGCCTGAATAGATATCATCTATGTTTAGATATTCTATTATATTCATTTATGTAGCGATAATTTTGTTGGTACAAGTTCTACGCCTTGGATTCGAGTATAACTTTCATTGTTTAAAGATAGAGTCCAGACGAGCAACTGAGAGTAACAGTTCAACAAAGCACATCTGTTTTGAGATTATATTCCTATGTAGTCTGTATTATTTTTTAATACTTTGGATAACAATTAAAATACTCGAATGGATTTTTTCAGCAAAGTTATTTATCGTATCGGTTAAAGGTTTTTTTTTTAATTTTTACTAATGTCTTTATGGTTAAAAATCGAAAGTGAATTTAAGGCCCTTATAAATACAAAGTCATGTAATGTTTTATAAGATAATTTCCGTTTCTCTTCTTGAACCGTAACAGCTCTAACGGCGCATTGTCCAGATGATGTGCTGATCCTTGTTTGTTTCTAACGATCTATCCTTTTACTTTAGCAGCTCCATTGTCATATCTGTATTTAAGATCACCCTTGGAATTGATTTATTTTTTGTGTTGCAGGCTGATGTTAGTGGAAATATTTCTGGAATGTTTTGTTATTTCAAGGATGACTATAGTTTTTTTATAAATTGATGATACCGTTTCGACGTTGGTATAAACGAATAATGTATTGAGTTAGAAGAACACTAGCTGACCAACGATCTGTCGGCTATAATTTCTGTTGAACCTAACACATTTCTAGGCACGCGCTACTCTGTGAACGCTTGCAGTATGAACTTCAATGATTTACATGATTGATTCTTGTCGATTATTCTTCAGATATAAAAGAAATATGAAGTTGTATGTATTAGTTGCCACAATTAAAATCCAATGAATTTATTGCAGTCATTTATTAGTAATAACTATAAAAGCAAACGAATGCCTAAATTTGTATCATTGAAAAGTAACTGAAACACTTTTTCAGCACTTATGTCATAAAAAGTTCCAACTGCGTTATAACATTGGGGAAAGTTACACAAATATTTGACGAGCACTATTAACGTCTATTTTCTAGTAAACGTCTTCTTATATGTTTTACACCTTATACAGTACGACTTAAGGTACTTCCTATATACTGGAAAATGTATAGGAACACAATTTAAATAGTATATAATAGCATGCAACAACAATATTGCACTAGGATAACCCAAAATGAAGGTGACATGCTCTATAGTGCAAGTGTTTACGTAAGACTGAAGCTGCGCTTATGTACGTTATATTTACTCATATTACGAATTCTGAAAGTTATTTCATTAAAGTCTGTTTCCCAGTTTCAGTTGACTTTAAATGACACTTTGAAGAAATTTTACGTAGTAACGATATTGCACAGAGCAGCATTGTTCTTGATCATATGAGCGTAAGAGACATGCAACATGTGTTCTTAGTAGATTGCAATTTTCATTTAGTTTATAAAGCAATTTATTTTCCTATAAACTCTAATCTATACATGTACACTTTAGCGCCTTTAACACACATTTCAAATTTATTGCATTTAAAGGTTATACAATCTATTAGGTTTATTTTGTGTCGTCAAACTCACTTCTTATTTTATATCAACATTTACTGTGACTAATACGGAGGGGTGGGTGTCAAAAGGACTGAAAGTACCCTAACATTTGTCATTTGTATTTACTCAAAAGAGTAAAGATAGAGTTAATGATCTGGAGAGAAACTAACGCTCAAATTTGAAATATCTGCGAATCACTCTTGACCGAAAACTCATATTTTGACTTCATCTGCCAAAGATAAAACTATTAAAACCTTTATGGATCTGTAGGAGAACGTTTTGGATCAAATTGGAGTATCTCACTGAGTATGTCTCATTGAAACGTAATGCTTGTATCCGTCGTCACATAGGTATTCAACTTTAGTATAATGGTTTTGTGCATGAACAAGAAAGTATTAAAAAATAACTCACTCATGCTTGAGTATAACGCGAGCGATAAGTATCGTGACAACCTCTGCCATAGGGGCACTGTTAGAAATCCCCTCTCTCCATCTCACTTTCTATAAATAGAAGCTTTAAGAGCAGGACCCGGATTAAAGTTGAAACAAGAGGTAGTCACTCCATAGTAGATATGGTGACGTATAGAATAGACAAAACTCTCGGCCAGTTGAGCAGTGAATTCTGTGAGACAAATACCACGATAGACACGATAACTAAAGCGATCCATTTCCTATTGGATAGAAATCATACAGAAGAATCTCCATAGGAACAGATATAAAACCTACCCAAATTTATTTCAAGATTTATTACTGAATGTCTGAGAAAATTGCAAGAATTGGTCGTGGAAACACAGTCAAACTGATCTACTTGGGCTTTCTAGCGCAGAAAGAAACTGGAAATATGATTTTTGATGATTAACAACAAATGCTCTAAATACACATTTCCACGAGCCAAAATTAGCCTGCAACAAAATCCCGGAGGCTGTCAACCAGCACATAGATACGATGCTAAAGCAAAAACATTATGACTACTGCATCATCGCACATCGGATAGAAACATTTTTCTGTAAGTTTCAAGTTTCTGCAACTCCATCTATATACTATATATAATACGAACAATCTGAGGCAGATTACCAGAACAATAACACGGCTCTGCCTACTTACTGAGAATGTCAGGAGAATGATAAAGCGCTCCTTTACTCCCTTTGGGTCATTGCAAGGCATTCAATGGAATTAGGAAACAAACTTTTACCGATGCTATTGAAAAGTGAGAGTTCCATCAAGGTAGTACCGCACAAGTAAAGAAGAATCTACCTTTGACCATCTCATGAAATAATAATCTATAAAAAAATAGAGATAAAGAAGTTAATCGTTTATTAATGTTTCCGGAAATAGTTTCTAGTCGCAGCCAATTCTGATGCCTGGTAATAATTTGCTACAACCTGCGATCTTGATATCTTTACGTTTCCGAATTATTCGCTGATTAGGGTTTTGTCAGACGCCATCTTCGCCATCTTTCATAAAATGTTTAATGACACATTTTCCTTACAAATAAGACTATGCATTTTAAGTGGTTACTTTGAGGTTACTTGCGATAATCGATATGCCTAACAAATATAGTGCTCACATGAAATCACACGCCTTCTACGTAATTTGAATATTAAATTGGTACTTTCCTTCGCTAATGAATGTTCTATCTGAAATTCTTAGTAATTTTAGACGAATTACGGTTTTCTTAATCTTGTTAATAAAACATATTGTCGCAGTCCGACTTTTTATATAACACGTGACGCGGAAGCTTTGGAAAATTTACAACAATACACACTTAACTCGAGAGTGGGCGAAATATATTCCGGTAAGTTGAAAACTCTTGTAATTATTCCAACGTCATGGTTTTATGGCCGCGGTGGAACCATTCTTAAACAATTAAATAAAGATGTGTGAAAGGTTTGGCCGTAAGTTGACAACGGTTCGCCTGAAAGCCCATGACGGATATCACGTTTAAAAAAATATATTCATGTCCATTCGTAGAATACTGTAAGGTTCACCTCCGCAATTCGAGCCCTATACGAAATTTTATGCGTAGATAGTTCAAGTGCGGCGCTGTAATGTATTCAACACCTTTTTTTCCATTCAAAATTTTACAGAAATTATGTTTACTGCTATCGCAGAAGGAATGCACGATATAAACTGGGACAACTCTCCACGGTATACTAAAACTCTGTTTTATGTATTTCTATTTATTCCTTTTTTGATCCGTGTGTACGCAGGGTCGCGAAAAATAATGGAGACACGGTTTATGAAAACCAAATTATAGTTTATGCATAGGTTTTGTATAAACATACATACATATTGGACGATATTTACGACCGTCATAAAATATTTTATGTATACACATAATAAGGAAATCGATATTAGTACTAGTTATATTATTTGTTGGAAAATACAAAACGTATTCTTCGGATCATTTAACCTTATGTTCGTCTACACGAAGAACAGGGTTTCAACAAAACTTCGACCATACAATTTTTATAACATTAATGGAGCATAGACTGCTTTACCACGTTCGAGCTTTGCATTCTTTTAAAAATGTTCGTATGCAGTGGTTATATTTTTAGAACTCGGGATGTCTCTTGAAGACATATATGGTAGAGAACAAAGTATAAGAGTTTTTATGCAATTATTATTTTCATTGATATCTATGGCACATATTCGTTGTTTAATTATTTTCCAAAACTTGAAGTTAATCCTTCTAATTCAAACGGGTCGAAGTAAACGGGTCGATGGCCGCAGTAGTTAGGCGGCTGACTATTGTTGTGAGAGGACGATAGGTGCCGGGGTTCAATTCTCTGGAGGGACGGTGACATTTTTTCAGAGGGTTTAATCCCGGATCGACTTGCCATTCGCTGTTGGGAGCAAAGTGATTAATAGCGCGGCATTATAAAAGGCGATATGATGCTGTCACAAAGACAAGTGATACAGCTTACGGAGTCACTGCAACTAAGCACCCACCACACATTAAAAAAAAAAAAAGTTATACCTGCATCATTAATAGATTTTAAGTCATTCGGTCTAGCTTTGCCTTCTTTTCTGGTCTGCTAATTTAACTTTTCCGTCGCGCTCCGCTACAGTGACCTTCTGGTATCTTCTACCCACTTTTTACTCCTGACAAAATCATTTACATTAGTGGAAAACCGTCGATAACCACAAAATATATTGTGTTTATATTCATTTATTCTACATTATTTTGTATTTAATTTATTGTTATACTGTATATACATATACATATGTACACATTAGACAATCATGACACGATGAAAACCTGGAAATCCTTATAATATTTATGCACTCATTTGTAGAGCATATTTACAATCCCTTCAGCAGTTTGTGCTACAAATAATGTAAGTGGAAAGCCGACGCGTGTTTACACTAGAATGAAAGCATTGTACCTTAGCTACGAAGAAATCGATAAAATAATTATGATAAATGCGAGAGTAGTAGAGCCACATAGATGTATCTTAACTCATATATGTAGATTTCACATTCTCGTCAACAATTCTGCTCCGACAAAGGGACAATGACATTTGTTTATACCTAAATATGAAGGTGTTATGTTGAAAAAATAATTTTAGGTAATGATAATATAAACCCGACATATTGAAAGTTCAAAGTTAACGATCAGCTTATTAGATACAACAACATATTTTGTTATATGAAACACCCAATATCTATTTATCCTTCTGTTGATGCTACGCAACTTTGAAGAACATCCCTAGATATTCTTGTGATGCATATATTCTACTGCAGAAAACGATACAATTTTCGAAGTATATTTTATAGTATTTTATGCAACGAGCACGAAATGAAGCTTATTTTGCACGAGTATTAAAGTTTCATACTCGTTCAAACCAGTGCAACTCATTTTCAATATTAATTAGACACATGCGTGTCAGTGAATTGAAGTTAATGATGTGAGTGAGTATTTTGTATACGACTTACAGTGGTTCCCTTTTAACACACGTAAGTGCGCGAATGAATTTTGTCTTTTTATATCAAGTCCATTATGTTTCATAGAACCTAAATATTAAAATCTTTTCGGATATTGTAAAAAAGTTTTCCTGGCGCTTACATTAATCAGTGTCCAACATGAAACATTGAAATTTCATTTACATTTTTCAATTTAGTACATTCGTTGTCTTTGCGACGGACTCTTTCTCTGCGGTGGAAGACAGGGATTTCGGTTTCCATTGCCGTAATTAAATGGATTGTTAATCTGATTAAAATCATTTTACTGGGGACTGGCTGGGGATCCTTTTGCAGATCAAACGTTGTATTCAAAGAAAGTCGACAAAGTTGATACAATTGGCATTGTGCTGTGTTCATAAACTAATTACTTTGTTACACGCGATATTCGTCTAATCAGAGATTTGGCTTCACGAAGAGCATATTTTAAGAATGGGCGCAAAATGTCATTGTGGTCGATTATTTATAATAACAAGAAATCTATTTTAGTATCGTGTTATCGTTATTTCCCTAATCTAAAATTATACATTTATAATAAATGTGAGAAGTTATGTTTATTCCAGTTTAAAAAATTATTAGAAACGATAGTTCAACCAAAACAATATAAATAATACTGAAAAAAAAAACGATTAATAAGCGCTTGCTTAAAAGTTATACTTTGCAAATGGACTAGCACCTAGTTACCTAAGCAGACTTAGTAAACCTGTTCATTGTAATACCGTCGGTAGATGATATATGTTCCACTACGAAAGCTGAAATTTAGAAATTCACTGAATTTAGTAATATATTTTGTCTTGCATTTAATTTCAGATTATTGTTTCTTTGAATAATATGGTTTCGGTGGATGGATGTACATGAGATAATAAATAATTTTTTAGTACAATCTAAAATAACAATTATAGTGGGGAATTAATAGAAGAAAAACTGCATAAAATACGAGAACTCACATTACAGCCCATTCAGCCTTGGCTTCAGGGCGGGTAGATCATGGCGCGACTGATTATTTGCGGTCAGACAGGTTGATGAAGAAATCACAGACAAATACAAACCTATAAATATGTATACATCATTGGCGCGGAGAAAGCATTCGAGAGTGGCTCTTGTAATAATATTTATTATTTATTTTACAAGCAGTACAAAGCTTATTCAAAACAAGTAAAACAGAACAGGGGATATATAACAAAGACTGCCAGAATAGCTAAGTGAGCCAAATAAGGGAGCATTATCTGCCCCGGTTGTGCGCCTAAAAGGAACTACAGACAAATTACGAACACCTGAGTACTTATTTGGCGCGATATAAACCCAAAATCAAGGTTAACATTTTATGATTACAACCAGGGATTCTGAAATACGATATCTACCTCAACAAGGGAACAACAGAAGAATGCCAAAACTTAATTAAAGCGAAGAGGAGGGTGGCAGACCAAAAGAGGTGAAAACATTTTTCACCTCCCCATTTGTGCTGCTAGATTTTAAGATTTGAAATCCTAGTTTTTGTTTAAATATTTACTTTTCAATCCAATCAATAACAAAAAAAAGTGTTGTTTTGAAAATCCCAACCGTTCTAGAATAATGTAAAACTACTGTGGTTTTATTTACAGATTGTATGCGTATTTAGAACATTTAAAAGTAATATCTGGGATTGACTGATTGATTGAATAATTACTATCAAGGCAGGGCCGTCTTCGGTTATCCCTAAAACTGCGGCTCACTGGGCCTATTGTGTTATTCCTACCTTTATTTCATTTTACTCAAACAGGTTAGTTCCCGCGATCAGGTTTAAAAACCTATTTGGTAAATCTTTCTTCCATGGTAAATCAAATGCGCTTTCTATAACAACCCAGCATTAACTTAGTGCTATGCATTCGAAGACGATACGAGAGGCTGTTTCCTCGCCTTCATTACAGAGTCTGCGTAATGGTTCATCTTTATAGATCATCATCTTGTGCAGGTGACTTCTTAGACAGCCATGTCCTGCTAATAGACATGTTACTGCTTTAAGCTGAGTCCTGGTTAATGCAAGTAAGTTAGTAGTTAGTCGTTATGACGATCATTCCATTATCCGTTTACTGTGCCTTTGTCCAGCTATACGAGGTTTGTCCCAAATGTATCCGACCTGCGTTCATATCTCCGCGTTGGTGCTAGTCTTCGTCATCCGGGCTGTGGCATCCTTCGAAGTAGTCCCCATTTGATTGAACCACACGCTCCCAGCGGTGCTTCCATATTTTAAAGCACTCCTCGAACGCAGATTTTGGAATGGCCTTCAGCTCGCGCGTCGCATTACTCTGAATCGTCTCGATGTCGTCAAACCGCTTTCCTTTGAGCGCCAGTTTCAATTTTGGGAACATCCAAAAGTCGCAGGGAGCTATGTCGGGACTGTACTGAGGCTGGCGAAGCTGCACAATCTTGTGTTTCGCCAAAAATTGCTGCACAAGGTTTGATGAATGCGCTGGCGCGTTATCGTGGTGAAGAAGCCCGTCACCGCTTGACCAGAAACGCAGTCGTTTTCTTCTCACGGCATCTCGCAATCTTTTCAGAACTTCAACGTAATATTCTTTGTTGATTGTCTGACCTCTTGGAGCAAATTCGTAGTGCACAACACCCTCACAATCGAAAAAAGTAATCAGCAGGGACTTGACATGGCTCCGACTTTGACGTGCTTGTTTCGGCCGTGGTTCGTCTGGACGCTTCCACTACGAAGATTGTTGTTTGGTTGCAGGATCGTAGCCATAAACCCATGATTCGTCACCAGTAATAACCTTCTTAAGGACATTTTCATCATCACGGACCATTTCCAAGTTGTCCTGAGCGATTGCGGACCGAAGGTCTTTCTGCTCGGTCGTGAGCAATTTTGGAATGAACTTCGCACACGCGCGAGTCATTCTCAAATTATTGTGTAAAATTTCCCAAACAGTAGTTTTAGGTATTCCGAGATCATTTTCTAGTTCACGAACAGTCAAACGACGATCACCTTCAATCGCAAGTCGCACTTGCTCGATGTTTTCCGGTGTTGTTCTCAGCGAAGGTCGACCAGAACGAGGGTCACTGTCAACAGATGTGCGGCCATTTTTAAACCACCTGTACCACTTTTTTATCTGTGTTATGCCCATACTTTCGTCCCCAAAGGCCATCTGTATCATTGTAATCGTTTCCGTACAACTCTTGCCAAGATTGAAGCAAAACTTGATGCAAATGCGTTGATCTGTTCTTTCTGTCATTTTCACTAGTACACAAATGCGACGAACGGAAAAAACACGTTGGATATAAACACACACTGCGCGCGACCCAAGCCGTCTGGCTGATAACTACGGCATCCACGCAGTTTCTGAGGGACTAGTGGTTACGCTCATACCCCGCAGAGGCCGCTCGAGCTCTCTGGCGCGAAGATATGAATGCAGGTCGGATACATTTCGGACAAACCTCGTATGGTTCCAATTTAATTGGTGTTGTTTTAGGCTCCCCTGATTAATCTTGGGTTCGTTGCAATACCTAAATATCGCTCCTCTCCGGTCCGGGAACCCACCTAACCCCTTGTAGACCCACTCTAGCTAGTATGTAGTTCTATTGCCCGCTATAGCCTTAGTGTCCTGGCACCCACACAAAGATGACCTTGTTATTTCTGGCCACAATAGTTAGGTTCTGCAGCTATTCCCATACTATCTATATCTGCAGTACGAATAATATACGCTGAATGCTAACGTTTTTTAATGGTTGATAGAATTAGTTAATACCCTAATAGACGACTTGAAAAATAATCATTCACAGTATGGACATTTTGACAAAAAGTAATGGTTTGGAATATATTCCATATATAAACGTTTAGTATAGCATCGCGTATTGCTTGGCTATTTAATTTCAAGATTTCCTTTTTTTGGTTTTCTTCTAACTGCAATTTCGTGTCGTTTAATTAAATTTCGTTGTTCTGCCCGTCTGTACCATCTACGACTGGGCTGGGTCGGCGTTTACCCTATAGCGTCGACCCTTAAAACAACTCGGTGATTCTGGGACCCTACGGTTTCACTGTAGCTGCCGCGGATACTTGATCGCCGGAGGGGCGAAAGAGTTGGCGTGGTTGGCATATTGGGGTAGGGCTTCGGCCCGGCCGTCCCCGTAGTTCAGGCTTAATTCACGGGCGGGCTGGTTGTACCTCACGGCCAGATTCCGTTTCCCACGCTTGGCCGATAGTAGCCATCCGCAAGGAGGCCTAGGCCCCGTGGGGTTAGATGTGAGGTAGGAGTTCGCTAAAGCGTCTCCAGCGGTGACCCGTCTAACGCTGACAAGGAAACTTGTCTAACATGGGTAGCACGGGGGAGAGGAGCCCTCCGGCTCGCCGGTCCTCTCCGAGAGGTCTCGGTCTCGTGCGGGCGGTCAGATAGTGGGTGACAGTTTCAAGGCACATAACTTGTTATGTGCGTGTGGTACCTGAAAATTGCAGGATATGGACTGACGCCTAGGTGCCTGCGGCTGACCACCCAAACCATTTTCATCAAATCGTGTACCATCTACGACATATGCAAACCAAACCCCTGACAGGTTTTGAAATTTGATTTTACCTCACATGTTTTTTTTGGCAATTTGAAAGTAATGAGACATTTAAATATAAAAAACGCCATCCCTGGCAGATTAATCGAAAGTCTTACGCGGCACTGCACAAACTATTGGGGTATACAGTCGCTATATAAAATATAGTGGCAAAAAAAGGGAAAACACAGTAAAGAAAATTTCATAATGTTTACTACAAAAATGAATAAAACAAAATTAATAGTCCTTGAGGAGAAAAAAATATATAATCTTATATCTTATAAGGTAGTGGTCTAATAACACCATTCTCCTCCCGTGCAACAGTTCCGACGGCCGGCACCAGCATGGATCCTCGTAAAAGATGTCTAGCGGCGGCTGTCCTGGCATCTCTTGGTTTGGAACCTGCCAACACGGAAGGAGAAGCAGTAATTTTCTCATAAAACGAAACAACAAACAACAAACAAAAACGCAACATATTGATTACTTACAAAGACCAAAAAAACAACTACAGTAATTACAAAGGTAAAATTGTTGTTTTCACTAAAAACTTGAATAGATTCCGTAGAGTCAAATAAAATTATTAAAAGTCCTGTTTTAAGAGTATGTACTGGTACTGTTAAAAGCAAAAAACTTTTTAAAGATTATTGGCAAAAACAAACTAATGATAAAAAGAGTATTGCATGAAATTTAGATTATGTAGAAAAAATTAGCTTAAAGTAAAAAAACACCGCACAAATTAAAAGCATGTGAATATTTCCCAAACTCAAACACTATCGTTTGAATAATTAGATAAAGGCATTATCAAGGATTGCAGTTGTGACAATTAAATGATAAAATACTCTAAAAATAATTATTACGCAATTGTAAAAGCAACACAAAGTCGCATAGAGAAACAATGAGAAGCATTACATGTTAGGTGAATGTTCAACTTTAACAGATATATGAAATTATGTACCACTGAGGCCAAAAATGTGTTGTAGTGCCCACGAGTTAGCGAAACCGGAACGTTCGTACAGTGCGGCGCAGCAATCTAAAGTCATTTTATGGAAGTTTTACGTTTGCGAATTAAATAATACTTCAAACTGTTGCATTGTCTCCTATATTCTGGTTCGCGGCACTATTAGGTTGAAGTAACGTCTTTTAATTGATGTCCATTATTCGGTTCCACTCTTTCCTGAATGTGAATGTGTTTACTCGAGGGAATCAGATGAAATAGTGTAATTTCGAAGCTTAATTGTGGTAGAGGTATATAGGGGAACAACTTGGCTGCGTTAACACTGTCAGTAATGTAATACATGCAACGATTACGATATAGTATCCCCAAGCTATAATTTTCTCGTTATAGATTTTGATTAACAGACTTAAAGTAAATTAATCATTTCCCAAAAGTCATCACCTATAAACTGAGCTAGAGTTGCATAGAGCGTTTGCAGAACAAACTAATTATATGAACTATTATGGCAAAGCACTGTGATTACAAATAAATCATATTAAATATAAACATACAAGCCGCAAATGTATACGTGCAGAGCGGATACGTTTCGAAAGTTTAATTGAAAATAGTTGTAGGATTTTAGTACGCTACAGTGCGCCCAGCATCAATTCACTCCATTCACCGAAGTCGTTGCCGCAAAAACATCTAACTCGGGAATTAGAGAGTAGAAGTTTCTTGTACTAGAACAGTCTCACAGGTTAATAACTACAGACCTATTGCAGTTTTCCGGAATTATACTTTCCTAGGTTAGATTTAGCTTGCGAAACGTGGGATATATATAAATTTACAACAATTAGAGTATATTATATGCAGTAACGGTTTTATGGAAATGTGTACGTATTAGAGCGTGCATAGGTATACAATATCAACTTGTTGTTTTGTAATGAGTAACTTTTTAGTAAAAACTCACTTCATTACATAATTATTGTATAAAATTTTGTTCTACATTTCCTTGAATATCTTTCATATTATTTTTATTTGGCACTAATATGGATAGACATACTCGCTAACAACTTGAACTACGAAAGCCTATTGATACGATCGTGGTGGGAGTTCAATGTATCCATTTTACTATGGTTAACTTTTTATATGACAGGAATGTCAGTGGTTATGACAATTACTTTACCGAACCATCAAACTGTATCCTAAGTGTTATTAAAACGTTGCTGGTTGCTTATTTAGCTACTTCTAGGTTTTTTAATATAAACAAATAGAATGTGTTAACGGAAGTTTATATTATGGAAAAGCCGAAATTATATTGTATTGTAACTAAAGAACCACTGACATCCCTGTCATATAAAGAGTTGACAATACTAAAATTGATACATTTAATTTTACTTTCCACTACCTTCTCCTATCAATAGGCCTTCGTAGTTCAAGTTGTTCTCCTGTATACAGTCAACTACTATAATTATTAGCGATTGAAATAGGGAACTGATAGATCAGATCACCAATATGTTACCAATACAACAATTTTTCTGACGTCTATATGGAATAATAATTACTTTTTTATTCTTATTTAATTCAGCATTTGTGGTTCTGCGAAATACCCAATGCTAATTTTGCAGTAAAACCAAAGATTCATTTACCTCACAGCACTTCATGAACAAACAAATTGTGTTGGGTTTGGCGCAATTTACAATACGGCATTTTTTAGTGACAGATTAGTGTGAAACAACTCAAGATTTTGTCCTTTAATCTGAACAGCCACACTATGTATGTTCTTTTGTCATGGTTAGTGGAATCATAAATTTTTGCCTATTCACTCGGTATATTCGTTGCGTGTTATGATTTTAAACCCCTTTTTCACCGTCGGTTGGTTTAGCCCGTCACTGGTTCTCTTCGATGGCCGTTTCAATCGCCAAACGAAACAGCACAATCTTCATTTACCCCTGAATTTCAAGTATCCTAAATATTTTTTACCGGAATTTGATTCTGTTTAATGTTTTAATTACATCTCCCTCTTTTGTTTTACTGATTTAGCATCTCGGTCCTTTACATTTCGTCGTAGTTTTATATTTCGATGTGAATTATAACTAGTGTTAGGTAGATTTCTCCTAAAGTGTTAATTATATGGTTTGGTTATCTCTTATCTTCAACCAGACGGCTCGTATCGTGAATTATGTTATGAATTCCAAGTCTTTCATCTTGACAACACGTGTATTTGCTTTCGTCTCTGTAATGGGAGTAATCCCATCTTTATTTTCATTCGACGACATTCTGCCCCTATTATTTAATTTTCAGAATTCTAGTTAACTAATTCTAATTTAAGACTTTCTAGTTAACTACTCGTTTTCGAGACGTTGTTTTTGTCGCAATAATTAGTGAATACTGTAAACAGGCTCTCTTACTCAGCGTCGTCTCGGTGGAATACCCTACTGATAATCTTGTACCGGTAATACATAGATCTCTAGTGCCCGATTTTCAAATTGTAATTAACTTCGACAAAAACAGGGTTAAATCATTTTATAGCTTTATTCTTGAACGTCTGATTTATTTTTATTTATACTGCTACCTATTGGAGGAAACTTCATGCGATTTGACAATTTCTGTTTATTCTTTGTGATGTTATTTGTTTCAATTGCTAATTGGTATCAACCTGAATTTATTTTCAGTTTAACGATACATCTTGATGTTTTAGATTAGTCCTCAACAATTAGTTTTCGTTAATAAATTTGGATGTTATAAACATTATAAAGAGAAAGTATTAATGTCAAGTTACTTAATAACACATACAATTAATTTTTGATAAATTGTAAGCTTTATTTTGAGTTAATTTTTAACATCAAATTTAATTGCTAATAGCTATTAGTGATCCGTTACATAGCTGCAATGTTTTGTTTACTACTTTTATGTTTTGAATATTATCAATTAAGGACTAGCTACACGAAGTTTTTGAATTATTTGTATAAAGTGTTACTGAATTTTACTTACGTAGCGTTTAATGCTTATACAAGGCAGGTACTTAATTTATTTTGTAATTAGTCTTGCAAAAGTAGAGTATGCTGAAACGTGCGGCCGACACTTCATTATTATTCCTCATGCTTATGCTGAATAAACTCCGACTTCCAAATTACTTATTATACATATATTTACATTTTTTCTCTTATCTGTCTTTTCAGTTACATTTGCAAACTTTTTCTATTATCAGTTTCTTATATTTAAAACGGCGATTTCTTTTGCAATTACTCCGTTTCGCTTTTGTTGAATTCTCTACTACTTATTCTAATTCAGATTTCGCGTGTAAGTAGGCTATGTGCTTTCGAAGCTTTAGTGCGAAACTAGTGGCGCTATATCTTTGCGAAAAATCTTCGACTTGCATCTTCTGCATTAACTTTTAAAACTAAATCATTCGATTTAAAAATACATAAAAAGCCATAATTCAAAACTTAACTTGGAGTCGTTACAGACATATAAAATGTATAAAATAAGCTTCACAAAAGTAGTTTATATATATATATGTCGAAATAAATTTAATGTAGGTATATTGATGTAATGTTATGCAAAACGTTCAGCCATAATTTTAGCAGTAGGTATGAGCCTGCATACCTAGTGTACTTTAAAGTTTTAAAGTCAATTTTAATGTTATTTACCTTTATTTTACCAGAGGATAATATATCTTCATATATGTACGTAGTGCAAACAATAATCATTGTGAGTGACATATTCTTTGACAGCTACGTCAATTATTGTTCGAAAAGAGAATCCAGTTTTATTGCATCACGGTTCCACTGAAAGAATTTAACTGAAGACTTTGGGGTGTTTCAATTGTATGGTGTAACATTAACAAAACGAGAAAATTCTCGCTGAAAATTTCCAATAACGAATAGTTTAGCGTTCAGATGTAGTTATTTACACAATGTCAGAACAGATGCGCGCAAAGTGGAAATGTTCCAAATTGCATTATACAAGCATGTAGTAGTTTTAACGAATAAAATTTGTATTTGCATACGTTGCTATAATTGTACAACTTCAATCATATACCACATACATAAAGGCTGCGAAAAGATTATCACAGCTTTAGAGGTGCGTGTCGTAGAGTAGTAGTAGTAGTTCATAGTATAAAATCATATTCTTTAAATATCTTTTCCTTTGTACGAAGTATGTAGGTTTTATCAAGAATCACCTACTAATAGTAACATATTTCTGCGCTTATCTTACTAATCGTAAATCGTCTACGTTTCTACTACACGGAGACTACTACAACCATGTTTCCCCGCAAGCGGGACATGGTAGTGAAAGTTCTTAAATGAAGCTTACTGTAAAGACCATCAATCATGCAGCACTGCTCCAGCCCAGACTATTCCTTGAGTCCCGATCTCTGAACTGACAATAACCCACAACTAGATCCGTTTTCAAATTTGACTTAATAATAAACACCACGAGATCGCCTAGATTTCATTTACTATTCTACTCTTTCTGGTTACGGGTGATGAAATTTTTGAAATTTTTTCCATTTCGTTGGTCACACAGTTTTTGAGAAAACAAGATGATATTATAAAATCAGAGGACCCAAAATGTTACCCTGTGGTACACCCTTGTTGGTGATTTTAGCTCTGGACCCAGTTGAATTACCATTGTGAATTTGTTTCTATCAAACAGGTAACTCCGGAACCAAGCATGGATATTTCCCCTTATTCCATAATGCTCCAGTTTGAGTTGTTA
Organism: Holotrichia oblita; assembly: GCA_023690525.1. Lineage (NCBI taxonomy): Eukaryota > Metazoa > Arthropoda > Insecta > Coleoptera > Scarabaeidae > Holotrichia > Holotrichia oblita. Next base: position 178,083,031 of record CM043015.1, on the reverse strand, counting down.
CAGTTGCATGTTGTGGCTTATGCTGTCGAATGCCTTCGATGAATCTAATAAAATGCTGCAAGGTACTCTTATTTTCAAGAAGAGTAGAAGCTCGTTCTATGAAATTAAAGTGAGTTGTATCGGTGCTTTTCTCATTTCAGTAACTATATTGACATCTGTTAATTAATTGATGGCTATTAAAAAATTTTAAGTAACGCTCATATGGTACCTTCTCAAAAATTGCTGAAAAACCAGTTAATAAGCTAATAAGTTGATATTTGTTTAAATCATTTGGTAGCCTCCTCTTTTTATCCAGCGAAATAATGTTAGCATTTGTTAGATAACTTGAAAATGTGGCTGAGGTAAATGCTGCGTTAATAATATGTGCCGGAGGTTTAACACAGAACTGTTGTGACATTTCTTTTGATTTTTATCTGTTCCAGCCAATTTTCATTCCTTTAAGCTTTTAGATATTGATATATGTTCTTGTTTGAGGAGTCTGAATGAGGATTTATTTATTATATTCGGATCATTCTGATCATATGCAGCACTAGTGCTATTATAAAAGACATCAGTGAAATCATATGAACGCTTTCCAGGTTTTCTGTTGTCGGTGTCCTAACTTTACGAGTTTCTGAATATTAATCAACATATAGTCTATTTGATATCTAGTAATTGGAGACATCGCTATTAGGATAGAGTCTTATACAGCTAGTACAACCTTATCTGCTTCTCCGGCGCATTTAATACAACTGATAGTATCATAATATATTACACATTACTGTTTTTGTCATTAGTTTATGAATATTAAAGCTTATTTATCAGGAGGAGGGATCAGCGACGGTAAGACTACTCCTGCAAATACTGTAATTTGTTTACAACATAAAATAAGAGCTATCAACTAACTTTCTTAACATTCTCGTAGAGTCACTTTGAATTCTCGTAGGGATCATCTTGGGTTTTGGGTTATGAATGCGTAGTACAATTTTAAAGACGAATAAATTGTTTTCACCACCCTAATTAAATCTTGAAGACTTATTTCTAAATTTATGAATTTTTAATAATAGTGCTAAGGCAACGTTGCTTGCCTATGCACATGCTTCATAATTACTACAGCTGTGCTATTGCTTGCAATTTACTTGCATTTTTTTTATTACCACATGAATTAATTCAGATTAGCTGGAAAGCTAATAGTTGGAACAGGTATGGCCGAACTCCTTGTTTTAATATGATACATCTTTTGATTATTTTTGTTCGTGTTTTGCTCTTCCTGTGTGACAAGTCGTTCATAAGCTCATAAATTATACGTTTTTATACCATACTGTTCGAAAATGATCCAAGTCGAACGATAGTCGATCAAGAACAAGTAGCTGATTTGGTGGAGTTGTTGTACACGGCCTAGCTCTTATACACATAAATAAATCCACTAGCGACGAACAATGTTAAGTGACATAAATAATGGAAATACATATCTCTGTGCATGGTAGGATGAGTATCCTGCACAACCACACTGGTTCTTTTTTATCTACACCTTACCTTTAAGGAATTTCTTGAATGATTATTTTATGTAGTACTCGTTGAAAGCGTTTTTTAAAGCATATCTACGAGTATACTTCTCTTCTTGAATTAGTTAATCAGTTTAATAATTTATTGCTTAGCAATTAACTTTCAATTGTACAAGCTAGAATTTATTATATTGTAACTGTGTGTGCTATTTATTATGCAGAAATAAACTACAACGAGAATAAAAATACTTAGCCTAAAATAAAACACTAGAATACACACAATATACAAGTATTTAACTAGAAATAAAAGTAGACATTCCTATTTCCGTACTGTAAATTTGTCGTATATTTACGAAGAAAAAAGGGAAGAATGCATACATTAACATAGCATTCGAGGTGGGCTCGATATTCAGGATGAAAATTCAAACTGTCTGAGATTGTTGTCAGGGGATTTCCATATTACGCCGTCCGCAGTACGAATCGGAAGTGGATGTTTTGCACGCGATCTGTCGGTCACACCGGGTGTTCCCCGGCTAACGGCCCCACATCGTGTCGGGGCGCGGTTGATGTTATATTCGCTCGGTAGGGGGCAGTGCCAGACACATCCACCTTAAATACACCCGCCAAAGTACGAAATCCTGCTGTTCGAAGTAATTATTATGCACATCTTTGCGTGCCGACTGTCGGCCAATCCACCACCAGTAAGGAAGTTGTATACCGATATGTAAGACAGTACAAAGATATCCTATCGTGTCAGACTGTGTCTAAAGTGTCTTATCTAGATGGTCTCTGTGTGCTGAATATTTGCGCGCGGTTAAACGCGATGGAAGGGGGAGAAGATATGTTTGTTTAATAAACATCTGTTAGGCCTAATTTATGTGCGCTGTGGGCGAACAGGATCTATACCCAGTGCCTTGTAACGAACGGTTTTGGCGCTGTATTTGCGGCGATGGGGTCGTGAATATTAATAAATCGACGCCATGCTTGGAGTTTTGTTTTGCGGTGAAGAAGTCAAGGGTATATCGTGTGGGTTTTTATTGAATGTTTGCTACAGAAGGTTTTGGTAGTTTTCTCGTTGTTGTTGCTATCGTAATACGGGTAAATAATATGGTAATATCCCAGATGTAAACTTAGATTACACAACTTGCATAGATAACTAGCAGGTACTGTTCGAAATCTTTGTTTATCTATAGTGTAATGATAATACATTAATTTCTATTTATCTATTTATAATTTATATTACATTGTGAACCTCTATGGAAAATGTATTTTGCTAGTAAGACAATTGATGTAAAGTATGTAACTCTTCAGCACAACGTGAAATAAGTGCTTCTCGCTATATACAAATTTACACAACAAATACAGGATTTTCCAATAAGAACGATATGATTTTAAAATTAAATAAAACAGAAATAATTTCAGATATGACCACATTTTTTACATTATCTTATAGTACAATCCATAACGTTTATGTTTTCAATAGCACTTCGTTTAAATGTCCACCTCGGCTTCGTGTACACGAGTGAATTCGACGAATCCAATTGTCAACGACTTTGTACAATAAATCGGGCATAATCTCACGAATGCAGCGTTTAGTCTTCAATTTCAAAGCATCAAGTGTTTGTGGCCTGTTTGCATAAACCTTAAATTTTAAATAACCCCACAAAATGTAATCTAAAGGAGACAACTCACAGCTTTTTGTTGGCCAGGGAACGGTTGAATTCCTTGAAATTATCCTTTCTCCAAACTTTTCTAGCAGTATGGCAATAGTTTCATGAGCTGTGTGACATGTAGCGCCGTCTTGCTGGAACCAAGTATTTCTAAATCAAGCGCATCCAAATTTGGACATAAAAAATTTGTCAACAGCTGTCGGTAGCGTTCATCACTTGCTGTAACTGAATCTCCAACCTCATTTTGAAAAAAAAACCGGTCCAACGACATAACCATACCATAAACCACACCATACGGTTACCTTCAGGGGATGCAAAGACTTCTCATGAATCTGTTGTGGATTGTTTTCACAGCATAAACACCAATTATGCTTATTTACGAAACCACTTAACCAAAACTGAGCTTTATCTGAAAAGATATTTTTTTCCGCAAAATTATGATCCCTTTCAAGTTGTTCTAAACTCCCAGCAGCAAATTCGCGGCGTCGACGATAGTCTAGTGGATCAAGTTCTTGGGTCTAAACTTATATGGGTGTAAATTTAAATCTTTTTGCAAAATTCGTTGTTGCTTTTTGAAGTCCTAACTCTTGACCACGACGAGGAATTGATAAATTTGGATCTTCTGCAACACTAGCTCTTACAGCAGCAATAATCTCAACAGTTCAGGCATTTCGGCGTCTTACCGGCGTTCTTGAGATGAGGAGTAAGATTACTTTCAAATTTCTTAACAATGCGACGAATGACAAGCACAGAAGGGCGATTATTTAGACCAAAGTTTTCGCGAAGTGCACGAAAAGTGTTCACATAAGAATGACGATTTTCGTAAAATTCTTGGACAATAATCAAACATTCTTGGAGCGAGTATTTAGACATAATAAATTGTTAGATTTCAATGAAGATAAATGACAACTAGTGACAGGTATAACTTTATTACCATGGTTACTACGTCATTACAAAATCATATCATTCTTATTGGAAAACCCTTTACTTAAGAATAATACTAATTCGTGCATCATGTTAAATGTTCAGTTAGCTGTAAGATATTATTATATTTGTGGATCAAATTAAAAGATGGTGCCTTTCCGAAAACACAGAGCAGCGTAGAAAGCAATAAAAAGTCACCAGATATCGAAGTTACTACCTAGATTTTTTTAGACAACAATTACATATCTTCAATAAATATTTGAATATAGAGTAAAATTAATTTTTCGCGAGAGATATAGTGGGGAAACTACACATCGAAGATAGAGTTTAATATCTGTGTTACCTGCAGATGTATTTGGATATACATATGTATACATATTGCTACAGCCGTATACGCATTGCAATAGTACACTCAAGATAATGATACATCTCGATAGATAATTATTAGTATTCAGAGGTACTTCATGCCAACCGATTCGAGGGTACAAGATAATAAAGATGTAATGGCAAACGATACGGATCGACGTAACCTGTTATCATTCGAGTCTAAACTTCCTTTATTGCGGTGTTCGGTTACTACTGCACGAATCTTTCCAATAATAACAATCGATTGCCAGCTTAATTCCGCTGAGGCGCCATTGCAACTGTATATACAATAGGTATCTGTGTTTATTTGCTATCCAAATAAAATGAGCAATACGAGAGAGCTACAGTACGTATGTATTTTGCAATAAAACAACAAAATTTGAGGCTAGTGCCAACGTAAACGCATATAATCAATTTACATAAATTAGAGTATCTATCACTGATTACTGGTTAGTATTGGTGCCATACCATACGCAATATTCAACATTTCTGTCAAATAGATAAATGTAATCGGTTTTCGAGGATAATTCAAATATCATCAATGCGATCTGTGAAATAATTGTTTCAAATATTTCAGATGATCCAAAGATTAGTAGTAGTACTACTAATAATAAAGTGTCTTTGAAAGCGAACACCATTCTGAACAGAAATGAGTGACAATAAGAACACGTCTTTAGAAAACAGGAAACATAAAATGTTCTTGCGATTAAATAAGTGATGTAGCTTAAGGAACCGTGCAACTAGCACCTATACCACAGCTAAAAAAAAGGAAAATGAACGTAGTAGTCATGAGGCTTTGTAAATTGTCATTTTATTCTAAAATATCAAATGGAAACCATATAAAAAAGTTACATCGTTGGATAACCGAAATTCCAAGTTTTCCATTTATAAAAAGAAACACATTTCATGAGAAAATTAAAAATAAATAACAAGTTGTTAGATCAATTTGTCGAAAACGTCATTTTTCAAAGTCAGTTGTCATGATAAAAAATGGTAAACATGGTGTTTACTCAGCCTAACCCAAGTGTTAAAAATGACATTTCGACGCATAATCGCAACTTCGCACAGTCCCTACACACCGCCCTTAGAACTTCCGGTGATACAGCACAGGAAGCCACGCGAATCCTCTCTTGCATATCCTCGGCAGTAGTTGGTATCGTCCTGTAGAACTGATTCTTGATATTATCCCAGAAAGAGAAATCAAGGAGAGTGAGATCACATGATCTCAAATAATGGTATTTATATCTATGTTTATCTACAGGGTGTAGCACCTAAGATGCCTATACAAACTAATTACATTCCAAAATGTTAAATGAAAATGCACCTTTAGCGACGGGTATTCGAACATCACCTAATTCTGATATCTGGACGAGCTATGCTTAACTCATAAAAGTGTAGTGATGCGTCTCGTATATGCGATTGTTAAAAAAAACTCTTAACAGCTTGTTTTTAAAGCAACGGTACATGACAGATATCTGTTGAATCTTCTCTAGTGCATTATGTCTAATTTGATTCTTAGCGAATTTGAGAATAGTATTGGCAAATTCGCTACATTAACTTTTAAACTTTTCGAGTACAAAATTGGAAAGTTTTTGTCTCAAAACTGCATTACTCTCATCATCATTTTCTATGATTAAAATATTTGCATCTTCCACGTAAATAACTACCAAGACATTGTCATATTTTAATTACTCTGCTAGTTTGTTTATTTAAACTAAAAATCGCCACGGAGCCAGGCCCTATTTCTGTGGAACACCCACATCAATTGTACTAAGACCTGTCGCCGAGATACGACTGAAACTAATCAAGACATCCACCATAGACACCATACTTTTGTAGTTTATTCAATAAAAGTTCATGAGTTATACAGTTGGAAGCCTTCGTAAAATCGATGAATATGACGGATGTTGTGTTGAAAAGCAAGTGAAACGTTGTATTTGTTAAGAAAGGTTGACAATTAATCGTCGACAATACCAAAGAGATGGCACAGTAGTTTTCTATTACTTTTTTATTACCCTTTGTGTGTGTCGGTATCGGTTTAGAATATTTTAGTGCCATGGGAAAGATTCCTGCTGTGAGCGCCAAGTTAATTATATGCCTTAGTGGTACTAAAACGTGTTCTTGTATTTATTTAATGAGATCATTTGAATAGTATCATATCCAGACGCATTGTAATGAATTTTTTATCAGTGTTACTTGCAGCACATTGATAAAACTCTATAAGAGGAGTTATGTAATAGAAGAACACTGCAACGCAAAGATTCGGCACACATTCTAGTTTGTTTTTCGCTTGGTTACGTGCGGATCTGAATACTTATTAAACATACTGCTATATTAGAAACTTTGAATAACCTTACCCGCAATATCATTATTGCAAGTTTTATCCTGACTGACTGATTGTCTTAAACGGCATCTTTCAAAAAGCAAACTTCTTTCAATTGTTTTACTTTTCGATTTATCCCAGTTTTCGTGTGTTCCAGTGTATTTTTCTCAGTGAAAAATTATGCAGTTGTTAGCATATACATAACTCTGAAAAATGCAAGCCAACTAATTGATTCGGTATATTGTTCTGAAAGTTAAGTAAAGTCAATCGTCATATTTAATTATTTTGTCTGTTTATAGAAGTTTTTGTTCAAAATCGGATGCAAACTGTCGCTTTCCGTTATACTTTGTATAAGTTGCAGTCAATTATGTTCTCCATAAACGTAGTGGGAAATAAACATATATATTATAAAAAATCTCATAATTTACTTATATTTATAACGCTTATAATGCAATTATGCCATAAATAGCTGTTACAAATGTATTTATCATAGTCTGGGCATATCCACTTTTAGCACTTTATGCAAAAAAATATATATAGAAACTTTTCATTTAGTATCTAACATATTGCTGCACTGCCACCAACTAGAAAGAGCGAGTAACTCCTTTATTATTGCTCTAGCCATAGTACGTCAATGTATATTCCCGATTTTTGCCACTACATTTGATATCCGTTTCGAGTTCCAAGAGCATACAGATATCGGCTTGTTGATTTGTCGTGTCCAATAAGTTTTTCCAGTTTGTGTTAACTAATGAAGGCGTATTTAAGTTTCGGCTTAATTTTGACTTAATTAGCTACCTCTGCTACATTCTTCTTGAGTTACCACTAAATAGAAGATTTTTTTGTAGGTGTTTTGAATAATGAAGTCTCTTTCTATACATAAACTGCATACTAGCATAATAATGCCGCTTTTCTTGCGTATTCTACTAGCAGAAATCACAGAAATCTAAAGAATGATTAGCTAATTTCAAGTCAATAACAAGTTGGGATTAAGAAACTGACAAACATAATCTTCACGCAAAATATAGAACATCAGTTTTGATTAATATTAAGTAAAACAACAACAAAATATTTATACTTTAAACTATACCAAACATATTATTAATTGTTACACTATCAATTCGCAAATGGGAACCTGTAGCATTCAAATAATTCTTCATTCAATACAATAAATTAGCCGATTCTTGCAGAAGATTCAAATATCTTTAGAGCTTTCAAACTTACCACAACTTCAATATTGTAGTAACAGTTGTTACTTGTAGCTTTCGCAATTTCACAGATTACAAGGAAGAGAGTGGAACGAAATTTGCATTTATACATATACTGAGAAATACCGTTAATATGAGAAACGGATTTCAAATTTTTGGTAATCATACACGTGGAAATGACCTAAACATATTTCGAAGAATTAGCAGAGAATTCAATCTATTGAAGGTAGACCTTTCTCCCGTGGCTCCCATTTAGTATTAAAGGTTTTAGTATTTGAGCTTTTAATAATTAATAGGGAATAACATTAATTGTAACGTGTGTTCCCTTTCTAAGATTCAACTCATGGAATCTATATTTAGTTGCCCATTAAACATGTCGTTAATGTCGTCTATGTAGTAATTAATTTATTGGGTCTTTCACTTAGTGCTTAATAGTAGAAACAGTTATGTTCTCTGACGTTGCTAATGTCTAGACTATCGATTATTACAATTCGTTATCAAACTTACTTTTATAAACGTGTGCGTCCATTAGGGTGACAATAATGCGCTTGTTTGATATACATACTTTTTTCATGCAATATTTGTATTCACTACATACACACTTTATATTTAAGCAGGAACGGCATTATTATTTGTTATTGGAATCCGAGATTCACACCTTTCAATTTACGTCTTCATATCGCAGGAAAGCATACAAAATGATTACGTTTCCAAGCGAAAAATTAAAACTATATTTAAGCATTGTCGCGTATAGTATCATACATAATATGTAGCTAGGTTAGTAGCACACTGCGTGTAGATACGGAAAAGCGTTCCAAGTTGATCACTAGTTGCAGACCACATTATAACTAAAGGTTATTCTTTCTATGTATTTTCTCTGTACATAATATATTTAAGAAGCTCTCTGAAGCCCACATGCGAGAAATCTCGAATTACCTTCTTTTGTTGTATGGTGTGTTGCCATATAGGAGTGACAATGTCATAGTAATAGCCTATCCATTTCCTGAATAACAGCAAGTAACATTTAGGAATGGTTGCCAAGCTGCTACTTCTAGTAGATTTAATAGCTACTCAAACTTTTCATTGTGCACTAGTGATCATATTAATGAATTCATAATATCCCTTCTCTAACTGTTACATCACTTATTTTAGGAAACTTCGGTTTAAAGTACATAAAATCAAAGGTACGGCTCATAGCTTTGAAGAAATTGAAATGCTAAACCTTTCCCAATATAAATTGGAGAGTGGTCCACAAGTACTGATAGGAATTTATTGCACTTATGCAGAAGCACAGCGTTTCACAAAATCAATGAACGAACAATGGCATCATTTATAGTAACTCATTTACTTCCATGATAGCTGCAGCGAATTACAAGTTTTTATTTGATAATGGACATACAATATAGAAAAAAAAAAGCATTTTGGTGTATTTGTCATTTTCTTGTTAATCTATACCATAGATATAGAGGTATATGGAACGCTTATGTGCCGTATGCGCAGCTTTCTGGGTTTCTTGAGTGGGGACAACATGCGCGCCGCCATTGTGACACCATTTAGTTCCTTTTTTAGTTTTATTTGATATTTTCAATGTATTAACGTGGTTGGTTGGTTAGCTTGATGTGTACATTTTTGTTTGTTTATATGAGATTTGAGGTTATTGTTTACGTGCTTGTTAAGTTTCGTGTTGGATATTTTGGTTAATATTTTCTGCTACTTTTTATTTTGGACATACATACACTGTTTTCATGATGTTTAATTTAGAAGCTTATATTACATATTGTATTATAGAATATAATTAGCTTGAATGGATTAGACTTATTTCTCACCTTGTGCTACTGTTACACTAAAGTGTTTTCTGAAATCATGCAACAGTGGATGAGTCCATTTTGTAGCGACTTTATAGGTGTTCTAAGATTTTTTTTTGTCTTGCATATTGTCTGTAGTTGAAGTTAGCTAAATTTAATGTACTATTATGTGATCACTCATCGTGAGTTTCAATTTAGTCCAAAGGATATCAAAATTAATAGTTACACAACATGAAACGTGCACTACGGAGGTTTTGAAATGGAGAAAAGGGTAGAAATAGTGACAAATAGATAAGCAAAAAAAAAAGAAACGTCAGAAAAGAAAGTAGAGAATGAACGGAAAGACATCTGAAAAAAGTGAAGGAGAGCAGATACACTATTTATTTACCGTTTGTTATGACGCTATGAACTTTTATTTGATTTAGTATTTTATTTTATCAACTTACAAGGCCACTGATTGAGGTCCTCCAGCCAAAATATAATTTCATATTATTAGTATAACTACTTTTTTATGTATCTGAGTAAATAAATTTTCAAAACCCGCCATAATCCCCACCCTAATGGTGTCACAATGGCGACCTTCAAATGATCGCACCTTTTGTAACCTATTAGCTTTCTATACACCTCTATATCTATGATCTGTACACAATTCACTAAATCAAATTAACTTTTGTGTTACTAAAATGTCCGAATACTTTAGATTAAGATTTAATTGGGAATAATATCGCACTGCGACTTCTCGATCTACTGTGCTGTAAGCTGCTACGGTTTGTCCGCTATCTCAGCTCCCCAACCAGTCTAACAGCTTTAATAAACTGCAGTAGCTGTGTTTGTTTCAGAGAAGATATTTCTTCTTTGTCCATAACGTCTCTGTCGGAAACTTGATCCACAGTTCATTTTGGAAATTAATCTTCTAAGATTTGAACAGTAAGTGTGTTGTACAATATAATTCGTACAAGTAGGTACATATTAATTTCAAATGTACTGAAATTTCGATCTTGATCCACCAAGCAGTGCTACACGTTCCTTTTATCTGTAGTGGGTGCAGCTGCAGTAGCTTGCAACTATGAAATATGATTATCGACTGCTATCTCTTAGATTATAGTTATCGTGTGCTTTCTGAAAGCTGACTCTTCCTACTTACAATTAGTCATGCGCGTATTTATCTTTCACACGCTAAATAACACATTAACACACAAAAAGTTGAGAATTCACTCTTCTTTTAAGAAAAGTATCTCACTCTTTCCATGAATATCTATAACAGCTGCTTTTTAAGATAAGAGCACAAATATATTGTATAGGTTCGGCGATGTACAAAGGTGACAGAAGCAGAAACATCTGCAAAAGAGAAACGACATTGAAGGTTGGCTGTTTCTCCATTTAATCAGCATTCATTTCGGCAAGTTTGGAGCAAAAGAAGTTTAGCTTTACTCCTAGAAATTTGTAGGCGAACAATCCTAGTCTAGATAACGTCCGACACGAATACAATACATGTGCCTTTTACCGGGAACGCCGCCATGTTTTGCCGTCGAAACTCGAAGTTTTCAAGTTACCCTAGGCTCGAGTAGCCGTTGGTAGTAGTGCGGTGTGAGCAGGTAGTGCTTTTAGTCTGATCATCTGCAAGATAAGGAATAGCATGGGAGTTGTTCACGAAACACACGACTTCTGAGAAGTTATCCGGCGCGCCAATGAGGAATGTTTTATTGCATGGGATGCCTTTCGATTACACCGGTGGTATAGTCCTGTGTTTCATAAATAAAACATGTATAGAGGGGGTACGGGTACCGGAACTCATAGAATTTCGAAATATCGGCTGATTTTTGCATACATTGTAGGGGTACGTATTTTACTCGTACCCGTCTAAATTCAATATATTTCAGCGACGTTGGATATGAATTGGACGGTTTCATTTTATCGTTTTTTCTTCATTCCATTTGCATAAAATGAAATTTTGACACGTGCGTGCTCGCGTGTTTCGTCTTTCGATGTCGGCGCATTAAATTTATAAACCAGTTGAGCTCACAAAGTGAACTTGCGCTTAAGGTGACTGCTACCAATAAATATCTCTGGAACATGGACTAATTTAAAATAATCTCAATAAAGGACGAACAGCAGTAATATTGAGTATTATACGGCAAAGATTAAAATATATACTTAATTAGTTGATTCCAGGTGATGAGATCAAAAAATTATAGACCATTCCTAATACCACGCTTTAAATATAAGGAGGATTATGCACCTAATAGCTTGCAACGTGCTGTAGGTTTGAGTACATACATATGTGGTTTAATGAAAGATGGATGTATCTTCTTACTTATCTTAGTATTTAAAACAAAAAACGAAACTGGCGTTAATAACATTCTTTTTGTTCTTAAAATCTATCAAAGTGCACAATTATTTTTCTAAATTTCATACTTCTAACATTCAACATCAACAGCGACTCTGTATAACGTACATACATATAATATATATAATATATACATATATAAAGTTTAACAATTTTATCAGTTCTGACACTGACAGACTTTAGACTTTAGACTTTAAAATGTGAAATTACTGCAACTAGTGCAGAATATGGGTTCCTTCTTTTAATTTAAATGAAAAACAGTAGTTTCCTACGTGACGTTTCGGATTTATTTAATCCTTCTTCAAACCTATATATAAATATATAATAAAACTTAACTATTTTTAAACCAAAAAACAATAACTTACAACAAGGATAATCGTTTTTCTAAATACAAGGCTCTAAAAATATTGTAAAACAATTTTGACAATTTTGAAATTTTGAAATTTGAAAACATATGCAAAATATTTGATAAACAATTTTGTAAACAAAACCAGACATGTTAGATTTTAAATTTCGACATTTTAAAAACAATATGTTGAATGCAATGTGAAATGAGGAAAAAAAAAATATAAACACATCAAATGGAAAACGATTTATAACATTCCATACAAAGACACAAATTTATTTAATGAATCTAATTATACTAAAAGAATTTGCCTTGAAGTTTTAGCTATCAAACATTTTTCGGATAATATTAATGCAAAAGAACAATCTTCAAATTTTACGAATATTTATAATAATTTAATTAAATTTATCAAATTTAAGGATTTACATTAATCTCTTTGGTAGTCTTTTGTGATCTCTTACATTTAAATGTCTGACTGTTATAAATCGTTTTCCATTTGATGTGTTTATAATTTTTTTTTTCCTCATATATACAATATATTTTCATTGTATTCAACATATTGTTTTTAAAATGTCGAAATTTAAAATCTAACATGTCTGGTTTTGTTTACAAAATTGTTTATCAAATATTTTGTATATGTTTTCAAATTTCAAAATTTCAAAATTGTCAAAATTGTTTCACAATATTTTTAGAGCCTTGTATTTAGAAAAACGATTATCCTTGTTGTAAGTTATTGTTTCTTGGTTTAAAAATAGTTAAGTTTTATTATATATTTATATATAGGTTTGAAGAAGGATTAAATAAATCCGAAACGTCACGTAGGAAACTACTGTTTTTCATTTAAATTAAAAGAAGGAACCCATATTCTGCACTAGTTGCAGTAGTTTCACATTTTATATACATATATATACACTCTTGCTGTGTGGTCTAATTAATTTTATCTACATCCGTAATTTTGCTAATCAATCATCTATATGAACGACTAAAATTAAATTACGTTATTAACGCTTTAATAAAGAGAATCACAGTTATATAACCTATGCTATATCAATTTATTAATTAATGAAGTGAGTCCGAAAACGAAACTGTCAATGATTCATGTAAAAGCTTCTCGGTGAGGCTAGAGATACAATCAAACATGACATACGCAACGGGTATTTTTATGAAAGGTTTACACGTCAAGGTTATCAAGCACAAGCGCAATATTTTTACGAGCGGGAATACTTGTACTATTTTAGGATGACACTCCTGAGTCACTCCAATGTATACGACTTTATTGTTCTGTATACTCTCCCTGCTAAATAATGATTCAATGAAGTTTAGAAATACTTTTCGTGCGTACAAATAGAATTGCGTTTTATTCTACCGCCCTGGCATGTCCCTCTTTGGTGGTCGGCATAAAAATGTACCAAACGCAAAATAAAATAATGTAAATTAATGAAGCATATTTTTACAATAATGCGCACATTTTCGAGCAGATGATCAAACAACATAAAGTCGTGATTTCAATGGTAAAAACTGTCTCATTTATGGTTTGTATTTATTTTCAATTCTCTGGAGGGATGGTAACATTTTTTCTCAGAGTTGAAATCTTAATCGACTTACCATTCGCTGTTGGGAGCAAAGTGACTAACAGCGCGGCATTATAAAAGGAGGTAAGGAGAAGAATATTCATTTTCTTTTAGCACCAGAAGACATCTGTTAATAGCACTTTCAGCGTGCCAAAAATCAAAATTATCGTAATTTGAAAAATCTCATTAAAAAATCAAAAAGTTGGTGGCCAAAGCCAGATGACAAAGTTGGGTCACTTTGGCCGACGTCTATTCCACCTCTGAAAGTAAAGACTGGTATAGTAATGGAAACTTTGGCCACAAGAAGTGTTTTAAAAAGATAGTTTAATAGTTTTAGGGCCCATGGTAGTAGTAAAGACAACATGTGCAGGAATATATCATTTTTTATTGTTTACTTGACAAAAATAATTAGAAGCACACCGCGAGACATTTGCCCCTCTCTTATTTTTCTTATATCTTCTCCTAACCTAACATTTGTATAATTGCAATAGTGTCTGTTACCTATTATTATTTTGTAGCGTCCCATCATTAAAATTACCACCCAGAGCGCTATGTATTATAAAATCTATATAAATAGGCTTATTACTCACCAATAACAATGAAAGAGTACCACAACGACGTGAATCATCAGTGGCCAAAGCCACCCTTGGAAACCAACGAAAGCGCATGGGTAACTTTGGCCACCTTGTAGCAACTAGGCGTAAAGGTTTGAGTTCATGGCATATGAACAGAAATTTGCCAGAGAGACCTATGAACTTCTCCTTTGATACTCTGATCATAGATAGCCGTAGTTTTGCGTATAGAGACAAAGTTATAACGAATGAAAATTCGCGCATTTTTATCAAGGATCAGTTCTTTTTTCATATTCATAGTTTTGAGTTTCTTATAGTACGTGTAAAACATATATACCTTGGTATTGGAAAATTTTACGTCACCTCTTTTATGGTATAGAAGAAACAAATTTCAGAAATTGGCCAGAGTCACCCAGGGTGGCTAAAGCCACCCAAGTTTACGGTACCATTGTACTGACGGGTCCAAGGTTGTAACTAATATTTTGGAAGGGGTTGCAGCATATTGGGATCATGTGGTATATTTTGATAATTTTTGTGCCGGTATCTCTCTATAAATCTGTTAGAGTACTTGTATTTCCTCTGCAAAAAATGAAATCAGTAAGCGGTTATAAACTTCTAACATTAATTTAAATACTTAAGAAAGCTTATGATAGATATTATCCTTTAAACAATGAAGAATACACCTCTTATTCGCTAAATCGTCAAATGTTGAGTGCTCGTTCGTAAGTCAGGACAGAAGTTGTAAGTACGTGCTTGCCGTATTCTCATCCATTCTCTTGGATCACATATAGAGTTGATGCTTGACGTGCCCTTTTACCGATGCTATCGACCGGCTGTCACTTGTGATCGAACGACGTCCAACTTGTTACCATTCCCGCTTTGTTTTATTCCCGTCTAAATCCATTATACCATACCCACCATCAACATTCATTAAAAACGGACGCCGCAATATCGTGATTAGAAGAACCCCTCCCACGATTTAGGTAGGATATATATGAAGTCCCCCGATCCCGGAGGGCGTGTTTTTTTAATAAATTACAGGACCTAGAGCAATTTTCTAGAAAGCAAGACATCATTGTCAATAATTAATCATTATAGGTGTACGAAATGAATACGATTATGTAGTTAGTTTAGATAATGGAATCAAGTAATATATTACATATTCACAAACCAGTTTTTATTTTTTACTTCCGCATTTGAAACAATATCATACATATGCGTGTATGAGTTCACAACTCTTTTATAACGTAGATCACATGAACATATATCTACATAGTCAACATACAGTTTATTTAACTGAAATCATTTGTTTTTATACAGTCTGTACTGACGCTGTTCATGTTTGTTCTCAAACTATGACAATAAATATTATTACTATTATCGGTTGACGGGAAGTATCCAGCATACTCGCTAAGGAAAACTTTGTTAAAAACTAACTATGCGGTTTTTATTGTAGAAAAACGTTCTTTGTTTAAATTCTCAAGATTTTGTTGTTGGTATGTTCAGAACTTCCTTCAGAGAAAGAACGGCTTGCGGCGATAATGTCGAAAAACATTAACAGATATTATTATTTTTGGTTTGAACATATTAAGCACGGCTATAGTGTGATCTTGTTGGAAGGCTTTCTAGCACATTTTTATCTTTAGTGTTGAAGAAACAGGGATAGTTAGATAGATAGATAATTTATAGATAATAACTGCAGCAAGTATTAATTATCACTTAACGTTGATGATATTGGATGATTTTGTCTTCATCAGTTGCCTTCACTTTCCAACAAGTGCCACCTGAAACTATAAATTACGCTCACGACTACGAAACATTCAAATACCATGTTGAAGAGTACTTCCACCTTTCAATTGACTTACGCGCTTTGTTTGTTGTTACTTCTGAGCAGTTGCAATACATTTCTATTTCAAGTCGTGATATCTTTGACTTAATCCTGCACCAAAGGGATGGTACTGAATTGGGAAATAAGTATGGATTTACTAGAAGGGTATGACTTTTGCCACAAGTATAATTGTCCAGTATTGTTCATTCGATTTGGTAAGATCTTCTCTTTCATCGGGCAGTAAATTTCTTTTGTAACGAACTCTAGAAAGAACGACTGTCTCTGCGATCTTTGTGAGGTTCGAGGGGTGACTTATCGGCCTGTAGTTCGCTGAGAGTTTTGGATATTTTCCAGCATCCGCTTGCCCGCAGATGATCAGGATTGTTCGAAGGCATTTAGGATCCTGTCCAGAACGATGACATTGTCCGGCAAACGTTTTAAAGCGGTGTTGGCAATTCCATCCGATCGCGGTGCCTTGACGTTTCTTCGTAGGCTGATATTAGTGTATACCACCTCACGGCCGACTGGGTCGAGCGAATGAGTCCGTAGCGCGATCAAATCATGGCAAAAAAGTCAACCTCACGATGGAAGTTGGTCCACAACCCCCAAACACAGTCTCCACATGATTTACAAAGATTAGGTTTTGTCCTCTACCGAGTAGATAGTGCGATTGGGGCCCCCAAATCTTGTCTTTCTACTTTTTAAAACCTTGCAGAAGCGTCACAAAGATTTATCATCAAGAATTGCTGACGGCACATACCTATAACAGAGCCGCTCTCCAAATGATCTTAGTTGGTCGAAGATGTCTCGTGAGCTTCTGGTTGTTGGTGCAGTTGATTTGCAGTACTATTTCCTTCAATCTAGAACTCCAACAAGGACTCGAGTATGGATTTCAGATGCTGGGAAATGAATACGCTTGACCATCTCCAAAATGGTGATGAACAATAGCTTATACTAAAGATCTAGTATATTGCAGTAACAAAATCGCTATGAAAACATTTCTGTTTTTGAAGAACTCAGTCTGGGATCAGCGGTCATGCTGTTTTGATCATTGGTCTAGTATTAAAGTAGGTCGAGTTCTAAATATCTAAGTAAGCCTTACCGCGATGACACTAATTTTTCGTTGTTCACATTCAGCTTCTATTTCTTGGTCTAGCTTTACATTTTGTCTAGTACTACTTTAACAACTTATTAATATATTAGTTTGTTGTGTTAATATCGAGTATACCAGTAGTGTTAACGGTTTTGTTTTAGAGGCATATGTATTATATTAACTCACTTAACTATCGTAAACCTTTTCAATAGTTTGCATCTTATTTATCTTTATTTCATTTTCGTGTGTATGCTACTGCATTTTTATTAATACATGCAATGTATTAGTAATCTCAGGAGGTATTTAGTACATATATTTTTATAATTAATTTTATAATACAATTGTTACTAATGTATTCTTACTAGCGCAACAGAAGTGAACTCTCTCTAATTAATACAAGCTCTGGAATGTGCTAGTGCAGCGCATATAAGAATGGTTGTACTGTTGTTTCCTAGTATTCTTCAGATCTAATATAATTTAGTCATGTATGTGACAAGTGCGTAATCCAACCTTCTCGCAGATATTTCTAGTAGCGAAGCATGACAATACAACTATGTTGAATTCTGAAACACGTTGCATCATACTCTACTTCACTTGTATCTTCTCAAAAGAAATTAATACCGAGATAGAAACTTCAAAGCGAACTAGGTATTCGCTCTATTTGCAAGTATTCGCATCCTTGTTTCAGACAAAGGAGTTTAATCTAAGAAGGCGAATTGTCTGGAAGTAAACGCCCCACGTTAAGTTTTATGTGACAAATACGAAATGAAATATTGCTCAAAATGAAAATCTAGAATTCCTGTATTTAATATGAAATATAGTGACAGCTATATTTCACGTTTAAAAAATCGTTTAGGACCGCGGTTGGTATTCCTGTGAAAATACGAAAATAGGTTATAGCGTTAACGTCGACACTAACGCGATGATTGAATAATTGTCGTTGATTTAACGCTGCAATGGAAAAAAGGAAACACTATTTTATGGTTGTACGACTTGTAATATTCATTAGGCGGATGTTGTTGTAGATCATCCATAATTATGCACGCCCACATTGTGAGATTTTATTTCAGATTATGCTTTAATTATTTGTGGCATAATTAACTTTAATTTCGAGAGAAAACATATCATGTTGCGAAGTGTCGTCGCAAATAATACATAAATAAATCTAGATTGTTTTTGGACTGTATCAATTTACTAAATAGCGTACGTGATTTGAGTTAGTTTACGCAATGAATATGCAAAATAGCCATGAAAAATAATTAGTGTATTGTGTTGTTCATTGTAATACTATTCGCATTAATATAGACACTGACTAAAAACATATACGCAGACGTATACGAATACGCACGAAAGCGAATAAATCAGCAAAACAAATAAAATTTACAATCCATTCGAATACGTTTACAACATGCGAAACAGGGAGCTCCCTCTCCCCTACTTAATTCCTATAATATATTGTTCTGGGCCCGACGTTCGCTTAGCATCGGCCTATGTTTTTCGGAAGAAAAAAGACGGGAAATTGTTCCTCCATACATCCTTCTGAAAACGGACGTTTATGACCTCACTTCTAAATTCGGGGTTTAGAAAACAGGACGAAAAAATAAAGTGGTTTATACACGAAACGTGTGTGGGTGAAGGAAATAGCTTTTTAGATGGAATAGAATCAGTATCGGACGTTCGTCGAATGCAAATATTTAGCTAAAGCATTATGTATCCTTTAGTGTAATTTAGAACTGCTAAACGTTCGGTTAGAATTTTATACAATGCTTATAGTGTTGAAAGGTATTTGCACAACAAGAAAATATCACGACTACAAATTCAGGATTTAAAATGTATTAGATGAATTTCATTAATAGTATTGTTGGTAAGTTGTTTCAACGTATACATTACGTCTCTCTTAGCGTAATTTACATTGACATGGATAATCAGACTGCATAATACTATAGAAAATATAATAGAGTCAAATGTATCTCTGTTTGCAAGCAGATCCAACTGTTGTTCGTACATAGGTATTGTTTTATGTCTTTGGTGAGATACATGAAGCAGCTAGTTATTATACTAAATAATTTTATTTAAGCACTTAGATCGTTGTAAAGGATTTTCTAGAATGTTCTGTATAGGAGGCGAAAGTACACATTTAGATCTTAGGCTAAGAAAATGGAAGCAGTCCTGCAACGAATTTTACATCTAACCTAATCCTGATACTGTCTAGACTACGATGAATTTTTGACAATAACACCAATAATTAATGTGAACGTTTCATAAACTTTTTGTACTTGAACTTTTCTTCTTGTACATATACTAATAGGATTTGTATGTTTTGATGGTACAACTTTGCTGATGTTTTAGCTACATTCACATTTTTTTAATAGTACCTATAGCATCCAAATATTGAGTGGAACAAACAGTTATATTCTTCTAGCATAAATAATGTCTGATATATTATTTTTTCTGTTTCAGGTAAGTTTCCCATAGTTACTTGCTTAGTTATTCAGCTCAACAGTAAGTAATTGCTGTGTTATCAGCTACTATTATTTACTATGTGACAGCATGTTTGTCTGCACTTATAGAATTTGGAATTGTGTTTCATTATTAGGACATACGAATAATAAAAGTAAGAACATAAAGTTTATCGAAGCGAATA
Source organism: Holotrichia oblita (assembly GCA_023690525.1). Classification (NCBI taxonomy): domain Eukaryota; kingdom Metazoa; phylum Arthropoda; class Insecta; order Coleoptera; family Scarabaeidae; genus Holotrichia; species Holotrichia oblita. The sequence goes on along the minus strand of CM043015.1, from coordinate 178,062,850 downwards.
TTTCGTTAAAAAATTACACTTTCTTAAAAATTAATACTAACGACTATCTGTGTAGCTAACATCTTGTGACTATAACAAAAACTACTTTAAAATAGTGACAGTATAATAAATAAAATTCTTTTAGTAATTGCGTATGTTTAGCCATATGGCATACATGAAATTATGCTGTGTAATTATAGCAATAACCATATTCGGTATATAATTAAATATTTTCCATTTTGTATAGTGTTATAGTTCTGAAGAAGGCTTAATGTAATTTTGTTTTAAATAAAGAAAAGCCGAAACATAAAACCTAATTACCCCTATTTATTCAAGCCACAATTCCAAAAAAAAAAAAATTTAACTTCCAATATAATTAAATAAACATCGGTATAGCTATCACCGCAAACAATGGCCAACAAAGTGTTTATATCAAGTACTACACAACTGAAATACAAAGCTCTACAGGATTTCTAAATGATCCTGATCTTAACAACACAGATAACTCGAAAAAAAAAAGGAAACATTCATGACATTTCACCTTGAATGGATCCCCGTTTAGAGCCGGCTCATATAGAGTATGTAGCTAACGCCTGCCATTCATATAACCTGTGTGCTTCTACGTATTTGGACGGGATGTGCTATCTGTAGTTATCTGTGCCTTAACCACTTTTTTTATTCCGAATGTTTAAAAATATCGAAAAAACTCATTGTGGATTAGCAAGTGCAAGTTAATAAAATTATTTGTTTGATGCAAATTTATGCCTTTGTTTATAATACTCATTGTATCAAAAAACCGTTACTAAGATACTTTTTTAAGTTTGCAATCTAAAGTCAAATACGTATAGAAATTATAAAATATTTTCTTTTGTGCGGTCAGTTTTCCAAACCCCAAAGTAGAACACGCGTATAATTTAGCACTTGAAGGTCTGAACGTATCAGCATTCTTCCAGGAGCAAATATAATAGGGAAAACAAATGCCCTCTGTTAAAACAGCTGTTAGAGTAGTCTAACTATGTGTACCTACAGTGAAATTGAATTTAACTACATTTTAGAGGGTTTTCATAACTATCAGAGTGGACGTCTACATTAACACTCCAGTAAATGAATAGTTTTTAGACCACATCGTTGGACGGGTTGGGTTTTTCTATTCTATTTTATACTGTATAAAGTATAAATAATTGTGAAGGGGAAATATTAACTGAACTTTGGTTACAAAAATAGTTTTAATGTAATATAATTTTTAGAAGAAAAAGCAAATAAAGCTATTGGATAAGACAAAAATATATGTTTAATGTAAAGTAAAATATGTATTCAATACCAAGAGCAAAAACGAAATTCGACCTTTATGCACAAAATGAAGCTATACAGACACCGCTATTCCAAATTCTTTACGCAGTTGATACAGCATGGTTATGTATGCGTCAAACAGATGCAGGCAGCACGAGATCTGTAAAAATATCGTGAGTTTGCATTGTGTTTTGGGTAACATTGTAAGATATAATCTTACACTCCTGACAACGGCACTCTTTGTTATAATTTTTTTTTTATTTTCACCAGAATTTTCGTTTATTTCATTGTCATAGCGCATTGACGTGATAACATATTCTTTGATTATTTGGGTACCGTAAATCTGGGTTACTTCGTCAGCGGGGGTAACTTCGTCATGCATATTATGGCGCATGTTTTATGCATAAAAATGGGGTTTTGAGTGTTCTCATAATTATCTATTGATATTTTATTATTTTAATATTAGCTTTTTATACTTAATATTTTTTGTTATTATGATTATAACCAAATAATTTAACGCTCGATGTATATAAACTAGGAGAAGAAAACGCCAAAAAATTGAGCAGGATAGGTTGCTTTAATACATTTTGTTTTTTATTGCGACGTTTCGGTGCAAACCCGCACCTTTTTCTAGCTACAAAGATATTAAAACCTAAATTAATGAACATTAATGATGAGATACAACAAAGAGAAACAATGTAAGTGTATAAAAATTTGTTAAAAAATTTTTTAAAAAATTTTTTAAAAATATTTTAGAAAAAATTTAGGTTAAAAAGTGGGTACATACCAATCAACAAATTTAATCAGAAACCATGTCAAATAACTTAAGCAGTCCAATTGTTTGATAATATATTAATGACATCTCTTCAAAAAATACCAAATGACGAGATTATTAAACAATTATAAAATTATTGCAACAAATGTCTTGTTCTAGGAGAGTCGTAACTGGACCAGTGCTAGCACACTTTTGAAAATATGTGCACGTGTGACAGATATGTGAGGTGCTTAAGCAGGGTTAACATAGTGATGGTAAACGAACAAACGCGAATTATTATGATTATTATAATTCGTAAAACTCATCCTTTGAAACCGGGTCGTCCATGTGTGCTGACTGCCGATGATGAACTGCTAATAGCAAAAACTCTTGGTGTAGTCAGTGACTGGGGCTTCCCCATGACATACCAGGGTATCGTTCAAGTTGTGGGTAAGTTTGTGACGAAGCGAGGAAGGGACGTTCCAGGATGTAAGAACAACGAACCAGGTTTAGACTTTGTAAAGTAAATTGCTGCAAGAAACAACCTGACAACCCGTTTGGCATCCAATATTAAACGTCGGAGAGTTGCCTTGGGTAGAAGAGAACTAGAAGAATTTTTTTAACAACATTAAAGACACCTTGGGAAATGCACTACCAGAACATGTCTATAACTACGACGAGACTAACATTACGGATGATCCTGGAGCAAAAAAAACAGTTGGTACCCAGAGGAACAAAGAGAATCGAGCGAGTCCGAGAGCACTCCAGGACATCAGTAAGTATCATGGTTTTCGGAACAGCTAAGGGCGTCCTGCTACCACCCATGGTGGTCTATAAAGCCCAACACTTATATGAATATTGGCCAACAGGAGGTCCTACAGGCACAGTTTATGAGGTCACCCCAAATGGATGGTTTGATATGAGAACATTTGTAAAATGGTTTTTTGGTTTCCGTATAATTACTTGTAGAAGGAGGCTTTATATATAAATAAAATAGAATTACAGCCCTTTACCTTTTTGACACAAAAATATGTTACTGGATAAACAAATTACACAAATACAAGAATCGGGTCTTACAGGACCAAACCCTCTACTATAGCTCAACGACAGCGGTTAAAATTAAAATAACAAGAACAATATATCTATATTAAGGACAGGACGATGCTAAGATACCGAGGAAATAAAAATAATAATAACAATTGAAATATGTTTGGGTATTGCATTCCGCTTGTTATCGATAGATTCACCGAGTAGAAAACAAAGAACAGACAGTAACCAAATAAAAAATGCTTCCACAATTATCTTACACTCCGTTTTAATGATGTTCAAAATATTACGAACTGCTTCTTCACTCTACTTTTAATTTCATGCTAGAGGAAACTATCGTAAGATAGTGCAGCGCAATTCTATAACGCCCGGTATCGTATCTTGATAAATTATTTACACGCGAACAATATCATAATGTACAAACAAAGGTAATATATAAAATTAAATAGAGCAACATTTTTCAATTTTAGTGAGAATATGAATCACTTGACATAGATCTCGGCTGTCCGTTGTTGACCTGACACAGTCACATAAAAATGGAAAACGATAACGATTTCCAACTGCTTCAAAGGTGAGCTGCCTACAAAGATAGTTTAAGAGGAAGAATAGAACGTCCCTCTGTCCTACGAGACATTATAGTAGAAGCAAATTAACTCCGGGATTCTCTCGGGACGCATAACTCCCGGTTTTATCCTTCGGTCGAATAATGTCAAGTCGGTACACGACCCGACCGATTCCAACAAGTCAGGTTCTAGAATCCAGAGCGTTCCCATGCCACCCGGTTCCGATTTATGTACGGCCCTCCAAAAATTAATTACGTATAGCAGGTGCATGGAGTTCGCAGTGCCTTTTATATTACGGCTAATTCACAGATTTGTACGGTTAATGTGTAAGAAATATCGCACAAACCGATAAATAATCACCGCACACGTTTACTGATATTACAAGGTTTATAAATCTGTACAGTCTAGACAGAAGTGTGAAAGCTATATAATATGAAATCTACGATTTATATCGAAAACACCAACGTAAGGTCTCAGTTGAAATCTAACGAGGGTAACATTGGGAAATATGGTAGTTGGTTATTACACATAAAAGCACACTACAGAAGGCGCAGCAGGAAATTCTGATTTATGCAATATGTAATTATTTATTAGTATTTGAACTACATATATGAATATTAAAAAGTTGGTGTTTTTATATACGCTTTTTATTGTTACGGTCGGTTTAGTAATGATTAAAATCTTTTTAAGTATTTGTAAAATTAACATTTCTTAATAAGGGTGGAGTCCAATTTTTAAAGCTTAGGAAACTTTCTTCAATATTTGGGTGTACTACCTAAACTGACACCGATTTAAGTTTTATTTTAACACCCTTCTGTGTTCCTGCTTTTCATACGCGATTGGCTATTTTCAGTTTTTCCTGCATTTCTCAGGTCCCTATAGGAGAATTTCTTGCAACTACTTGTAATAAAGTTACGAACGTTCCTATTTGTTTTTGTATAAGAATTCTATCCGTTTGTTTATTGATAATTTCTAAATCTTGCACATTATTAGTCTTTTGTAGTGCTCTGTAACCGTTATTATATCTCGATTTTCTCAATGTTTAGTTTCACTCATAACTCTATCAACACTTTGCTTCATATGTAGACCCTTGCGTTATCTGCATCTTACATATATCCAGATACATATGTACACCACTTTTGTGTGTTTAAATGTGCTTTGATGGCGCTGTTGCAAAATTCTCTCACTGTATGTAATGTTGTGCTGTTAATTGTACTGTAACACTGCCGAAGATTAGATCTGAAAAGATTCGAACTTACACCTAGCGGATTACCGCAGCTTTGAATAGCACATCTATGAATACACAGAATTTGCATTATCCGCATAGGAACTAAACTATCGCTACCTTTCGGAAGAAAAATGGGTCTGATACATAGCGGCTCACGCACAATTAATCGAAATCTATTAATTAATATCGCTCAAGAGCCGTAGTATCTAATCAATATTACTAATACGTAATACTGTCCTTCGATAATTGTAAAATTCTTTAAACGAAACGCAATTGCTGCAAAAATTTTAGAGCATAAGCACGATAATTTCGTTAGATATTAAGAGATTCTATCAGCTCCGCTATCAACGGCATAATTTAAAATAAGTCCTTTATTTATCTATTTCGGAGTTCCGAATCTCTAATCATTTCTGCAATTCAGAGATAAAAGTATTGAGGTTGGACCAATTTAATTCCGCTGTTATCCTTACGACCATGAATTTTAAAAAGTTATGGAAGTGGAAATAATATATTCCGTGTGAATTATATTTCTATATTCAGGAGGCAAATTTTAACTTCGTTTGTGATCATGGAAACAGGTTTAGTGTTTCTCTCTTGATTATCTTCTCAAAACAAATGTTCATAGTTTAATTTTTTTCAGCCACACTTAGAAATCTTTATAATTTAATTTATTTCATCCAAATTTTCTATAACCTACATGAGCTTGTCAAAAATATTTAATAGTCAACACACACATTTAAGTGAATTCCTTTACGAACTGAAAATGAACATTACATTTTAAATATGTATAATATCTTTTTATTTTAAAATATTTTTTTTAACAAGTATCAAATTTAGGAGTAATAAAATGCACTTATTTGATTCTAAATTGGTCTATATCGATTATTATTTAATATGAGACTTTATGCCGACAATAATTGGTTACTCTTTTGAAAACCTATTCTTAAAGTTTGCGCATATGATAACTTTAAAATTATACAGTTATATTCAAATTAAGTACTTATACTTTATGTATGATGTTTACGACTATAAGAACTTTGCGTTTCACTAATAAAATTTTTTTGCAGATTTACATAATAAGAAGAGCAAGTATTTGTTTAAAATTATAAAAAAAGAAAAAACTACTTGCATATGAAATAGTTCATTTGGATAAGTTGCAAATGTATACTGAAAATTCTAGATGCAATCTATGTACAATGTAAAGTTTATTTAAGAAGGCACAAAATCTGTAGCTATGTAACACTTTCCTTCTGTATTATAGTACATACATTCTTATGCTATAAATATTACGAAATTGTAATAGAATTGTTATATAATTTATTCAAATTAATATTGCTTGGCAGTGTTTCAATACGCGTCATTATTACGGTAGTATTATCAATCTTAATTGTTGTATAGTACAATTTTCATAGTAAAGCACATCGAAGCATACTGAAACACACATTTATATCTGTATTTAATTTGTTTTTGAATATTTGCGAGGTAAATTATGCGTGCTTGTCGGTAAAGCGCCCCATTAGTTCTATCGGTTTCCCAATACAATAGAACGTTCTTACTGAATTATTTAATAATGGTAGACACAGTGAACTAATAGACACGCCCTTCTGGTCTAAGAATAAAATGTAGAAAGTGATGTGATCAGCACTGTGCATCATTCGGCCTAGATTTTTGGCTTCAGCAATTGTAATTATCTTTCAATTCCTGAAGTATTTCCACTTGTAGGTCAATGAAACGCCAAATTAATTAAATACCAATTTATTCCAGAACATATAAAATTATGTTTTTGTTAATAAGACTTCTTTAGTGGATGAAATTGACATTTCATATGTGTCAAAATACTAATAAGCTGATAGTATAAATGGCCATGCCTATCAACAAAAATATCCAAAAAACAAAGAAATCAGTAATATGTCGAATTATAATTACTTTCTTAAATAATATATTGTAATATTCTTTGGTACTAATTAATTTAATAATCAGTAACAATGTCAAGAAGCGTATAATAATAAATAATAATAATAATAATAAAGAAAGTTTATTTCCAACCAACAAAAACAGTCATACAAAAAAAAATTGTATAAAATAAGATATATTATTGTCGGAGGAAAACACAAGGTCTTTCGTCAAGGTATAGCAGAAGCTAACCTTGCTCTTCCCGAAAGGCCTGGATTTACCCAAAATCAATAAATTCAGTAGGTATACTGTCTACATCTAATATTCTGCACTACAACATAAAAGAAACATCCGTATGTACATAGGTATAAAGTTACAATGGTAGTATACACTAACTTACTATACATTAGTATTAAAGAGGTAGTAGCAGCAACTATTGAATGATTGTACAAACAATTAACTTATTCGCTCACACGCAACCGAACACAAGCCCAACTCCTATGCCAACGACAACAAATAGGATCTAAAACATGATTTGAATGTATCCACGCCAACCAACCTAATATGCATAGGAATCTTATTATAGATCCGCGGTACTTGGTAAGAAAACGACCGCTCAAAAAGTGCAGTGCGATGCGCTGGAGGTGTCAGTCCCTCTCTAAACGTCAAGTTTAGCGTGTGGACATCAGTTCTGAATAAAATTTTTTTATGTAAATACGAAGGACTTCTCTCCACAATGATTCTATGAAACAATGTAGCACTCTGCAGCAGCCTCCTGTGGCTCATGTTTAACCATTTAAGTTCAGTCAATTTATGCGACACATGACCCCGCCTGGGAATTCCAAAAATCAAACGTATACACGAATTCTGTACCCTCTGAATACGATTACTACATGCATTTGTTAAACCAGGACCGTATACATGACAAGCAAACGTGAAATGCGACAACACCAAAGCATCGGACAGATGCCTCTTGGTATCCAGATGCAAATACTGGCGGTGAGGATAGATTAATTTTAAATTCAGATATGCTTTCCGTACTGAATGCAAGACATGTGCATTAAAGCGAAAACTATTGTCTAGGATCAAACCTAAATTTCTGCATTCAGTTTTAACTGGGGTACCGTTGATCTCTAAATGACATCTTGCAGCAAGAAAAGGTAAGGCAGCTCTATTTCCAAACAAAACAATACAAGACTTAACCGGATTTAATATTAGGGCATGTTTTTTGGATATTTTTGCGAGACTATCAAGATCCCTCTGGACGCTCATCAAAGGTGCAGGAAGGTCAGAAATCGCAAAAGAATGGTAAAGCTGCACGTCATCGGCATACATATGGATCTTACACGTACGAAGAGATCTGTGCAGAAAGGAAGTATAAATATTAAATAACAGAGGAGCCAGAATCGAACCTTGGGGGACTCCGCGACATACACCTCTAAATTGGGACAAGCTACCACCTACTTTTACACATTGTTCTCTGTTTTGTAAATAAGATTGCAGTAATGTAGACGCCGAAGAAGATAAACCAATATATTTGAGAATATTAATTAGCAACGAGTGGTCCACGGTATCAAAGGCTTTACTATAGTCCAGAAGAACCAAGAGATAAGATCTACCTTTATCCAATTCTCCGATCAAGTTATCTGTTATATCCAACAGCGCCGTTGTACAACTAAGACCAGGTTGAAAACCTGATTGAAACTCGGGAACTATATTACTGGTAGTAGTATATTGTCGCAACTGGCAGTTCATGATTTTCTCAAGTAATTTAGAAAACACTGGTAGCACAGTTATAGGTTGTAAGTCCTTGAATTCTTGAGGACTAGATCTTTTTGGCACAGGTGTGACAATCTTTTCCAAACGCTAGGGAATATATTAGTGATTAGACATTCATTAATCACATGAGTTAAGTAAGGTAATATCACAGGACAACACAGAAGCAACATTTTTTTTTATTTCCCGCAGGAACTTATGAACATCAGAAATATCAACAGTACTGAAATGAAATTGCTGATTATTGGTATTTAATTTATTGTTCTGATAAAAGGATATGATAGAGTTATCTACGTGAGCATTCGGTACCTCATCCAAGAAAAAATTATTAATTTGTTGCGCATCCGCCAGATGCGCGCCAATTCCAGATTGTTGCCGACGTCCAATACCTAGCGATTTTAGTTTTAACCATGCATGTCGCGGGGATAGACTTTTGAGTGAGAATTAAAGTAAGCTTTTTTTTCTCGTTTGACTGCATTTGTGGTATTATTACGCAGTGTTTTATAATATTCCCAATGATGCGTTAGTTTAGATTTTCTATACTTAGATAGGGCATCATCCCGAAGACGCATAAGTAGTTTAATGTTCTCCGTGATCCACGGTGCAGGTGAACGGTTTATTATTATATGATGAAACGGAGCAAACCTATCAAATAATAATAAAATATTACTGGACAAAAAGTCAACTTTGAGGTTAATATCGTCAATGTAAAATACTTATTGCCAAGAAAACGTGCCAAGGGAGTACAGAAAATTGTCCATGTGACACAGGTTTCTGACAATTCGATGAATCGGATATACAGAGTCGGTATTAATGTTAAGAACACAATAGACTGTATTATGATCTGCCAGAGCTGAGTCATCCACCCCCGACGTGTCAACTGAAAGCCTATCAGAGACCACAACCACATCAATTAGGGAAATAGAAGTACCCGTTATTCTAGTTGGTTGGGTAATAAGTTGTTGCAAGTCAAATGATTCCAAGAAATTGGTGAAATAATCTGTATTCGGACTACTAGCATTTAATAGGTTAATGTTTATATCCCCCAGAAGAACCACGAGATCATGTGCAGCGTGCAACGCGCTATAAGTCACCTCCAGAGCATCACAAAAATCACGGTAGTACATAGATGGGTGCTTATAAAAAGCGCCTACCGCTAACAATAAATTTTGAAATTTAAGAGTAATACAAATTTGTTCAATGTCGGTACTGGTTCTAAAATATCTGCACTGAAATTGATCACGATAATATATACACACGCCTCCCCCCAATGACGGACGATCGCTGCGAAAAAGCCCGTAACCTTGTATATTCAACGCATCTACAGAGACGCCGTCGTTTAACCACGTTTCACTGATAGCAGCTATATCACAATTCTTTTTATGTATCAATTCAGTTAACTGATTAAGCTTAGGTAGAAGTGAGCGAATGTTCAAGTGAGCAAGCGATAATTTCCTAGCTGACATTACAACAAAATAATAGATAATCCATTATTTACATATATTAAATTACATAAAATGACAAAACATTATTCACATACTACTCAAAGAAACATATGGTAACACAAAGAAGATGAATTCCAAAGTATAAGAAAGCAAAAAACCAAACTAAAATACGAAAAAGTTACGTCTCTCTCTTTCCTTTTTTTTTTAAATACAAGCGAATAATCACAAGGCCAGCTCATTGAATGCGTACTGCAGCCAATTTACGTAGATTTTACAATTAAGTCAAATCAGATGTATTTTGAATTATTCTAATTTTATTGTTTATTTTTACAAATATTTTACCTTCGCTAGACCAGACAGATCTAGCACCGAACTTCGTCGCCGCTTCTCTAATAAGTTGGTTATTATAGGCGGTTAGATCTTCCCTAATAACTATATTAGATCCCTTCAGTTTCTCCTTATTCGCATAGACACGTTTTTTCACATCACGACTAACAAATCTAACTAGGATGGGCCGATGATTCGGTTGCTTGCCCGGTAGTCAGCAATCAATCATGTCCTCAGATACTTCGACGCCCAATTTGCTGAGACATAAGCCAGTAACTGTTGTATTTATGTTCTCCTTATCATGCTCAAGGACACTATATATTCTTATACTGTTTCTACGGCTATACTGCTCTAAATCGTTAACAGCTTTCGTGGTTTCTAACCGAGCAGATTTTAGCTCGATTTCGAGTGATTCCATCTTGTTAGTTAAGGCCTTGACTTGCTCTTTATACTCTGACACAATTTCTGAACGAATTGTCTCAATCAACTCCTTTTCTAGAAGATCGGAGCAAAGTACTTTTCCACAATTTTCTTTATAAGTGCTTCTTCTTCAGCCGTGGAACGAGTAATACGCAGATCTCTGCTATCGGTAGGCATTTTATATATTTAATACACTTGAATAAAATAAAAAGGCTGCAGCAAACACACACGTCTATTCACTACTATAGTACATTGCAGAATGGCAGTATGTAGTTCGTTAGCAATATTTTAAATTAAAAAAATCACCTATTCTTTTTTTCTCGATTGGACTTAGTGACAATAAACCTTCAAATATTACTTTAATAACATACTACTTCTTTGGACATCTAGTATTTACACAACCATCAATAAAAAGACCAATGTGCGAAAATTAGAAGTATAATGGATGTACAGAGTGACGTTATTTAATGTGGACGTATTCCACATCATCAGTATCACAACGCAAGAGCTTTTGCGACAGTCCTGAGCCAAGCAATATACAGGTCGACTAGAATCCCATGGCAGTTACGCCTAAGTCAGAAAAATTGGGTAAAAGTATGACATTCCAGCACTCAGCTGTGATTGGCGCGCTGATATAAGAGGCGGATCTAATGGCTCATGCGTTGGAGGGTACACTTTCCTATAGTCAGTTAGAATACACATGTATTGTTTATGTGTGTGCTCGTGAGGTGGAGTAGGAAATGTGTAACTAAGCAACGATGCGAATCTATCTCCACCCACGTACTGAACACATCTACAAGCACAGCGCTGCCCATAGGCCTGTGATTTTTACTGTATAAGCCTAGAGCGATTATTCACGCTTGTTATATTGTTACCTTAACAATAGATCACTGCCACGCCATTCTGGTCGACCTGTAGCTTCGAACGCTACTACAACAGTACGGCAAAAACTGCTGCAGAGTTTTGCTTATTTATTCCAATACGAAATTTTAAATTACAAATAAATTATAAATCATAAAGAAAATTTAATCTTAATCTTTGTATTCCCAGGTAGCACAGTCCGTTGGCTAAGTGTCGGCGATAGCTCGGGCCAACGTAACATAGTTGGCGCAAAGTCACAGTCTACAAACGATAAATATCCAACATTAGTTAAACATCGGCAAAATACGTTGGTTCAACTTATCATTGCAACGTTCCATGTTCGTTGGCTTTTGATCGTTTTGTTGGCTGAATGTCGCATAAAAGTTTTCAGACGACAATCGAAGCGAGGGCGGAGTCAAAGCTGATTCCGTGGCTTAATGGTTAGAGTTCTTACGTAACATTCATGAGGTGCCCCGTTCAAATCTTACCATGTGACGTTTTTTTTTTTCCTTTTTAAAAGGCACTATTTGTTTTATATTCATTTTTATCTCAAAAATCATGAACTTACAAAATATTATTATTGGTCATATTACCCATACATTTTGAGCTATATGAGTTCAAATGTAACAAATGTAATGCGCATGCGCATCGATCCGCAATCGACATTTTGATCGAAATACAGTGAGTGTATGTAGGTGCACCGCCATATGCAAGCTTGTGTTGTTGATTCGATTTTATTCGTTTTATTGTGGTTTTATTAGCCCAGCTGTTAGTCATGAGAGAGAGTTAAGAGTTACCGTCTACATTGTACAATATTTAAAATAGCCCCTATTGTGAAAGATGTTATAAGAACAATGGACGGGTAAGTACTTTTACATAGACATAGGTAATATAATATGTACTGATAATGTATTTTTCATATATGCCGTGATTGAAAGTTGTGAGCTACCACAACCTGGTGACTAAGAAAGCATTGGATATACCAGTAACCTGAAAGATATGTCAGATTCCGATAACGGAACACTTATTTGTATCTTGTATACTAATGCCAGCCATCCTTACTGCTGATTGTAAGTATGTTGATAATTGCCATGGTTTCTTTCTTACAAAATATATTTACAGATGCTTCATCTTCTATTTCCGATGTTAGGTCAGAGTTGCGTATGATATCCTAATTACACATAATCATTTGTGACAACTGATCGTAAGCTATAATTGCCTTTTTTAATTTTTCACAAACTTATACTAGAGCTTTAATAATAAATTCTTCTATAGTTACGCATGAAGTTTAAAAGTTTTTTTTACAGTATATACATAATGTCTGTTTTTTATTTATGCATTGGTATTTACAGGTATACTCGTGTTAGCTGAGTTGAATAAGTTGAACCGTGCTGGTTGTATTGAAGACTAAAGATAATATTGAGAGACTTAAAAGCTATAAAATTCCAGATAAAAATTATCGAAGCAAGCCTTTGATAAAACAAACATCTTCCAAGCGATTATAGGTAAGATTTAATTTTTGTACGTTATTTTCTATTTAATTAAAATTTTATATTAAACATAATATTTAGATGCTGTCTCAAAATTTGTCTGCGATATTTAAATGAAAAGGGCTAGTTATGAGGCGAAAGTTAAAGAATAACCGTAGTCAAAATTCTTAAATCAAAAATCTGAAAATTTCCAAAAAGTGGTACGTAATCACACTGTAAATAGCCATATATATACATAGCAAACCCCCACAACTTCATTTCAAGATCTGTAATGGAATGAAATATACAAAGTGTCCAAAGTAAAATGTTCACAAGCTATGAAGTTGATTACTTAACAAGTTAGTAATACTTTTTACTCTGAATGATAGAAAAACAGAAAAAAAGCGTTCACATTGTCTTTTTTAATGGAATACTGTATATTTTTAAAGAAACCAATAGTTTGAACAAAATATTTATTACTTACTACTGTGAAATTAAAAATAAGCAAGTAAAAAGTGATAATTGTGCAAATGTGCAAGTGGGCAATGATCAAATATTGTAGAATAAATAGTCACATACAGGTTTTCCTAGTTATGTACTTGCCAAATGAATCATTCTTTGTGATTATTGATTCATCCTTAATAATTATTGCTGTGCGAGTGCCATTTATTTACTCTTCTCGTAAAATGTAATATGCTGCAAGTATATCTGATTTGTAGAAAAAATTAGATATACTTCGCCATTGTTAATTTAACCAACTTCATAGCTTTAATAATAAGTTTGCAATGGTAAACATGTTACCATAACTTTGGACATGGTGTATACTTCTAATACTTTACGTAAACTAAAGATAGATACATACATATGTTAATATTTTTTTATTTGTTCACAGTTCGAGATGAAGGTAAAGCTGAGCGTAATTTGGAAAAGGCTATTGTTGATCGTACATCTTTGACTACTGCTGCTGATAAAAATTAGGAATCAGCTGAGCTGTGAACATCTCCGCGATTAGGTCAGTGTTTTATAATGTTTTAATATTTTTAGTTCAATAAGATATTTCAGTTATTATATACCATAACATGTAAAGAGATAATAAATTTTGTTCTGTAATAAGATATATCACATCTTATTTTTTTATTTATCTTGAATTTTAGTTTCACTAATAAATAAAATATCGTAATTACTTTCTTTATTTATTGTATGTGCAGATCATGTATGGTGTTATATGGATATATGATTCGATGTTAACTATTGTTAACAACATAAACATAAAAAAACATAAAATTTGTAGTAAGTTTTCCTTATATATTGTCACATGAAATAAAACATCTACGATATATGTCCTGATTACAGGCAGATCATATCGAGATATACTATGTTACACAATTATGAGCATGTTTGTCTTGAACGCTGAGTATTTCATCATAAGCGTTGATTTTATAACAGTTTTCAAATTATGACTTGTATATGTTCTTAACTATTATCAACATCTTGCATACATAGATATGTAAAATTCAAACAGAAGTTTTCTATTAAATTATCTATGATCTAATTATTGTAATTTGGTAGTTTATATCTTAAATCACGTTTATTTCATATGAAAATATATTATATACAGATAATTAACTCGAATTTTGAGTTGGTATAATATCGCTGTAATTTATTCAGCAAACTAATTAACATCGGATCAGTGTACCTATGTACCATCATATATGTTTTGCATCTTGTATGTTTTATCGTATAGATATCACATACAAGATTAATACCCAATATCACTTCCCGTAGTTACTCCTATGTATCCTTTCGATAAGACGCCAACGTCAGGTGCCGACGTTTCACCAACAGAATGGGTAGGTATTGAAAGTTTATCCTACACCAATCTCGCCTAAAGATATAAAACCAACGTTGTAAAATGTTCACACTTTCACATACTGCCAACATTGTTGCCCAACGCGTGCCCAATGTAACTCGGACAATCAGCCAACGTTACACCAACGTTGTGTGCTACCTGGGTTGTATAAGTAAAATAAAAATTTCATTACTTCGTTTAAAAACTGACGTAATTTTTTCGTTCACAAGGTGATATTTTCATGCCACGACATTTTGGAAAACTGAATCTCTTCAAAAAATGACTAGATAACAAAAATACGCCAACATGATGTTATGCACGCTATATGTCTTTAATTCTTTTATACTTTCTTTGATTCGTATCACATCTGCTGTAAAGTACGTTGTATTTCACCCTTAAAAATGAATTATATTTTTTTGGTAAAGAGCTTGCTCATTTGTTTAGCTTTTGGTTCGTTTTCTCCGTATTCCATTTAAAGATAATTAATTGCTAACTAAACATGTCTAGAGAAAAGTTGTTTGTATTTCTTTAATCGGTTGCCATGGCATGAGGCATTTCTTGTTGTATCAAAGTTACATGAAGGATACTGTAGTTTCCCCGTACTTCTTGAAAACGTTTGCATCTATGTATAAAAAACAGTTACGGTTTACTTCTAGATAATTTGGTCCACCATATTTCACACGCAGCGTAGAACAATGTACTACATATACAGGGTGATTAGTGAGAATGGCCTGTTAAAAGTATTATACAAACGAAACAGAATTTTAAAACAAAATTTTGCAGTTGGATATGGTTGAATATGTACTATAACGTGAAAATATTTTTGAATAAATATCACTTCCGGTTAACCGGAAGTGGGCATCAACTTCGATTTTTTAAATAGCATGCTATGCAATAAATTAGAAATTTAACTTCTATGATAAATTCTACACATATTTCATGTGTCATACCCTATACCTAAATACCATTCCTTCTGAGTTATTCGCAATTAAAGACAAGAAGCAACAGATACCGATCTTACTTTATAGTGATATTACGTCACATAGGCATAGCAGTAAAAGAGACGAATCAAATTTTGTTTGTATTTAATTATATTATACTTTTCGTATTGTCCTCCGCAGGCATCGCAGAATATCTCTCGGTTATATTTCTCTTGAAAGGCAGCTAGGAATTACGGGATCAGAAAAATGAAGTACTTCATCACTTGCTTCTTTATTTATTGTGAATATACACGTATCTCGCGCAAGAATATGAATCTCGGAAAGGAACACAAATAATTGTCGCATAAATTTCGCACAGGAAAAATCTTTTGAGAATCTATGCTGATAGCTGACTTATTATCTTTTTGAATGTACTATCGATTATTTAGAAAATAATTCTAGATAGAGGAGCAGCTAGAAATATTGCTGGCGGAAATAAAATATTATTACTAAGTCTAACGGACAGTTATGTTGAAGTTCATTTCAAAGTTTTACGAACTCTACCTTGAAACCGACCCTGTGCCTCAGCTGTTAAAACTTCAGCAATCTGTTGATGTTTTGTTGTATTATGGGTCCTATGATACATCAATTGTTTCATTTGAAAGAGATTTTATTTGTTGCCACAAAAATTAGCATTCTGTGGAATAGAATATAATAGTAGTAGATCTATTTACATATGGATCGAAAATCTCGATGTATACTGTTAAAACTTGAATATGAATCGCGAAAGTAATCCAACATTCATAAAATAAATACGATACTTAAACAGATATTTCGTATGTGTTAAAATATTATACAATACCAAGTACCTTCAATAGAGGTAGTCACGACTACATATTACCATTGCATATAAAATTTTTAGTTTGGTTGCAGAAAGAGTTGGCAAGTAGAATGACGAATCGCTGGAATTTTATGGTAATGTGTTTCTTCTACACAGAACCAGACGTATCAATTTAGTTACCCGTATTTTGAAAGCTCCTCTGAACATTTGCAGTTTTTCCCACATTAGTATCGAACGCGACGGCCGAATTACTCAGTTCAAAGCTTGAACGAAATAGCGCCCGTTGCCTACACACGGATGTATTACCTGCGCTGCGCTGTTCTAGATTAGAACCGAATATCCAGCCGTTTGTGTAAATGCCTAATCCCTGTCAACACCAGTGCGTGTACTAGGAAACACGACGTTTCATTTCCTGTATCGTGTTAGCCTAGAAAGGAATATCAATGCAGTTATACACTATTTCATGCATAAAAACACACGAACGTAGCATTTCAGGTGTGTAATCTTAAATGTAACGACTTTATGAAGTGGAACGGATTTGGAGTTTATAAAGTCATCTAATAATAATCGTATATTCTCTATCAAACTTTCAGGAAGATATTACATTTCTCATTATTTTTGATTAATATTACTTTATACACTTACCGAAATGTCTATAGTTCCATCTAATTTTGTAATTTTGTAAATTTGTGGGAATTACATGGAATTTCGTTTCTAAACGTATAGAAAATAGCAGAGATACTATTTTGTCAACATACCAACTGTTGACAAAATAAGACATGTAGGGAAAGTATCTGCCGTATAAACGCATAAATACGAGCGCAACTTCTATAATTCCAGAGAGTTAGGCAGACATTCTATGAAATCAGGCATTACGGCATTACTTTCCAGTGCAAAGAAGTTTAGAAGCACCTAACATCATATCAACAATTTTATAAAGTTAGGTAATTGCTACCGCAATAATCCCGCTAAGTGATCGAAAACTAACTCGAAGGCAGCGTTAATTGATATTTCAGTTAGGCTCTTTTGGTAACGTAACTACGCAATAAATAAAATGTAATTTAAGTTTACCAGTAAATAACAAACGTGTAGAACAAATTTTATTCGGGAGTAAACGTCTTCGGTGCCTAAAAAAGGTTTCAAAACAACCCTTAAGAGAGACACAAAAAGGCAATAGTGGAATTTGCGCAAGATTATATGAGGTGGGATCATCAGCGGAACAGCGCCATCTTTTTTGACGGGAAGACTTTTAACATTGACTGGTTTAATGGCTTCAGATATTATTGGCAGGATTTGAGCAAGAACACTGAAGCTGCGATAAGCCGAAGTTTTGGTGGCGGTAATATAATGGTTTGGAAAGCTTTTACCCATAACAATAAAATAGAATTAGTTGAAATGATTCGGATAGACTTTTGTGAACAATAAACTGGATATTTCAGCAAGACAATGCAACTACCCATAATTCCACACAAACAAACCAGTGGTTTCATCGAAAAGAAATCAATTTATTACAATGGCCTGCTCGCTCGCCCGATCAGAACCCCAATTTGCCGGAGATATTAAAAAAACTAAATATTACGTTTGAAATTCACATATAGATTTTTTGTACAGTGTACAGGGTAAACAACCAGTCAGATTTTTCTAGAGGCAGTCAAGATCACTGCTCCTATTAGTCAACATAATTTTTCAGAAATAAGTCTTATATAAATTAACTTTGACAGTGAAGGTTATAAGGCTTAACTTATAATATGGCCATAATCTCCTTGGTTGTAGTAACATACAAGCACGATATTAGTTTCTGAAACAGTGTGCCTTTCTTTGTTGTAGAAAAGTTTGGTTAATGTAGTTAATTCACATTTCCACACGTGTTAAGGATATTTTTTGGTTAATTTATGTAAACCTTCAAGGGCGACTGTTTTTAACACGTGCATATTTTTACGAATCCATTTAATATTTATAAGGATTTCCTCCTTTATCTGCTCAATTCCTAATTTCGTGAATATCAAAAACCCTTTATTTTGTAATAAATCAACGTCTTTAGAAAGGTAACTAGTTACATAATATAACTAAAGGAACCTGCAGATATACATAACAAATAATTTGGAAACATGGTGTGTTATACTTACAATAGCAACTATACTAAACAAACTTAGTTATACCTGTTTTACATTTACAGGATTTCAAGGGATCCCTCTAGAGGTATTACTATTATAGTGAAGCTCTTCCCTACTATCTAAACTTCTAGCAGCTTCATTGTAAGGGAATATACACTCAAGTTGTTAGTTATTATAATATTGTGTACTGTAACTTATATTTGCACATTCCAAATTCTCTGTTTAAAATAAATTGTTGTAATACTTTAGCATTGAGTATCTCATAGTTTCGTTAATTGTGCATATCACACTCGTTTATGTCGTATTGGTATTCTTTTCTCTGCTGTGTCCATCCAGATGGATGGACACAGCAGCAGATGGATGGATTTCTTTTCTTCAATATTATTCCCCTAGTTATTCCAGAGGTCTAAAGCACATAGTTATAGCTTTTCTGTGGGTATTGGTCTGGATTAAGATTTTTTTTTGTTTACCTTTAAATTTGGAAGACAGTAACGGAGTACTGCTAACTAAAATAGTATTAACGCTTGATACTCCAAATAATCTTAGGCGAGATAAAAAGGCCCAGTTATTGATTAAGTTCTTTATTGAAGTGTAAAATTTTTGTTCGGGAATACGAACTTCTTCAGGACAAACAATTAAACTTTTATACTAAATAATTAACATTAATCGACGTAAAATTTTATAATGTATCAAAAGTTACAACGTCGATTAATGTTAATTATCTAGTATAAAAGTTCAATTGTTTGTCCAAAAGGAGTTCGCATTCCCGAAGGAAAATTTGACACTTCAATAAAGCACTCAATCAATAACTGGGCCTTTTCATCTTGCCTAAGATTACTTGGGGTATCGAGCGTTAATACTAGTTTATTTACCTTTAAACTATTCCTTTTATTCTGTCGCTGTTATATCATAAACTACCATGTAAAAAAGGTATGCACAAGCGAAGGAAAAAACTAATCGTTATAAATTGAGGTTATTAGATCTATCAAACCCATCTGTACGCTACTAGGTAGGTCGAATTTTCGGCTACGGCGTACATTCAAAACCAGGCAGAGGAGGTAACGTTGAGGCACCTACGTAAAATATGTTGAATAAAAAAAAAACAGAGAACAAATAAACATTAAGCACTTGGTTTACTATCAGCTTTAATAATAAATGTATATATCATTTATACAAATATAACCGCTTAAGGCGGTATGAAGCAACATAATAATAATCCAAATTGAACAACATAAAATATGATGAAGGTGAAATATTAATTAATCAAACAAAACACAAACATAATAATTTAATCTAATAAAACAAACTCTAGATGGATAAGTGGTAATTAACGATAAAATAAAATCAACCCACTGTTAGTGCTAGCTTAATTCGGAAATACATGTTGATATTTCCAAAGGTTAAATCATAAACAGATAAAACATCGGTATCACCAAACACTGCTACTTTGATTCATTACTCGGGGCACGCATTTCGATAACGCATGGGTTCTCATCATCAACCGAATACCGAATGAAGAAATAAAATTAAAACTATCACTATAAACGTCCCTCTCATCTAGTATAAACAAGCATAGCATGCGATTCTTTACCTAAATCGAACTAATAGCTAACCCATGTTGAAAAAGGACCGTGATTTCTTATATTATCGAACAGAATAGATCTTCCAAGAATCGACGGTTCTCCATTCATGAGATTTTCGTGTTTGTAAATGTAAATACTTTCGTACGCGTCTAATTCTCGTGGCTTATCAACGGCTTTTAATAATGTGTCACTGTATATTTCAATATGATGGCTCTTTTCAATTAAATGTTGCGCTACTGCGGACGATTCCTTTCTTCCATAGAGTAAGTGAGCTAGATGTTCTTTATATCTAGTCTCTATTGACCTTTTTGTTTGCCCGATATAAATTTGATCACAGTCTTTACATGCAATTTTATACATTCCAGACTTCTGTCTCATCTCAGGTTTGTCTTTCGGGTTGCCTAAAAGATTTTTTAACGTGCTATTGGTTTTATAACAAACATTTAAATTGAACTTTGAAAAATGCAGCTCAATCCCTTGGTTATGGGGTGGAAAGGTAACGCAATAAATTTCTTTTCCCGGTTATTCGATGGGACCAAAGTAGTGGAATTTCTTCCATTGATGATGAGAACCCATGCTTTCTCGAAACACGTGTCTCGAGTAATTAATCAAAGTTGTGGTGTTTGGTGGTACCGATGTTTTATCTGTTTATGACGAGCCCACAGTCCTTGCACTCACTCGGTTAAATCATATTTAAATTAAAATGAGTTTAAAATAGTTAATTACGCTAAAATAGTAATAAAATATTAATAAAATTTACGAAATATCACGAGAAGCAATTCGTTGAGGAAAATTGTAGCAAAAGTTGACTAAACCAAAACTAAGTCTAACGGGTCGATGGCCGCAGTGGTTAGGCGGCTGACTATTGTTGTGAGAGGATGATAGATGCCGGGGTTCAATTCTCTGGAGGGACGGTTTCAGAGAGTTTAATCCCGGATCGACTTGCCATTCGCTGTTGGGAGCAAAGTGATTAACAGCGCGGCATCATAAATGGCGATATGATGCTGTCACAAAGCCATTTAAACACAACTTACAAACACTAAACTACATCAAGAGTTGCAGTGATAGCCAGACAAGTAATACAGCTTACGGAGTCACTGCAACTAAGCACCCACCACACATTAAAAAAAAAGTAAATTAAAATGTATATGCAACTAAACAGCAGGATAGCTTCTAATAGTTGAGCGTAGATTTTCACGACCATCATTGACTGCGCTGAAATCTTCCAGAAGTTGTCGCGTAGATAAGTTTACACTTATAAAATAAAATAATCAAAAGTTGTGATAAAAAATTATAATGTGCTATTAAAGATGTGACTGCTACTTTTTTCCAGGCATGCCAACGTTACCAAACAAACTTTTACTAATAAAGAGAAATACTAATATGTATATAAACTACAGTAAAGATATTGGTTCAAATATTGTAAATCCTTTAAAATCACAAACAGAATCATGTGCAAGTACTAGACAACAGTAATTTAGTTTAGTTTTTATAGTTTAGAGGTCTCATACTGATATTACTCAGGAAATTTAGCATTCTAAATAAGGACAATAATCTGATGCCGAAAAGCAAAAAGAAGCTAACTATTAATCCTAGTTGCCTAGTTGTTTTTCCAGTCTTATGAGCAAGAATTAATTAATTGTGCGAAGGGAAGAAATAACAAATTGGATCCTTTGATGTAAAAGAACCGGTACCTGCTTCTTTCGTAATTTAACTTCATAACTCTCCCAGCTATTTATGGATAAAATTTGTGTACACACCCGTATAGACAGACACTGTAAGCTTCCGTATAGTATGTAAAGCGCAGACAATAAACGATTGCCGCAAGGATTAGCGATGCAAAACGGCCGCCATTAACTTGAGCGTATTCTGCGGCCCAATCGACAAATAAAGCGCACGCGGTACCGTGTACTCCGCACTGTTTGCGGGCAAATATTATCCCATTCAGTCAGAGAGGGTTGCCCTGGTTTTCCCATCGGCATGCAAGTGGTTATACGATCATGTTGTACTTATATGTATATGTATACACTATGTTATGTACAATACAAACAAGGCAGGCACCCGTCAACCAGTTGGTCGATAAAAATCAGTAATATGTGTAGTCTCTTTCGTATCGTTTATTTAGCGATTGTTCGTTGTTTGGTTTATTTTTCGTTTCTTGTCGAATCGCTTTGTTTCAGGCGCTTATTCCTCGTTTTGGGTGCCCGCACGGTGGCATTTCCGATAGGATTTGTTTTTACCACTCTTATCACGATTACGTATATGAAAATTAAACCGTATTCGTGATCGAATTACAAAATCGAAGCTCGCTTGAATTGCTTGAAATCGTAACCGTGTGTTTATTGAGATTATTGAATTGAGCGACGGTAATTGCGTGGAAACCATTAGATATAACTTGCGGATGATTGTGTGGACGTTATTTATGTAACAATCTGGCAACTACAGCCAGCAGTATTCATCGCATGTGTTTTTATATTAAGGGAAGTGTCACTGACGGTTGGTATTTTTCCATTATTTGCGAATGAACAACCGCACAATTCCAACAAAGTAACAAATGTTATGCTGCCGTCATTTAATATTGAGATATATGTTTGCAATCTGATTACTAGCGTTCAGAAAAAAAGGGGAAGATTAATTTGTTATGTAATTGTGTTGTATTTGATATACGGATTTTGTATTCATACGCTTATATGTGTTGTATTACGAAATTACATCGTACAGAAACCATGCTTTTGCCAAGAAAGTATCTTTGGACCAACATTATAAAAATTCTTCTAATTCTAGATGAATAACAGTGTCCAAGGGACGCAAATATACAGAATTTTTATAAATCCTAGAAAATTAGACTAATTAGTATTCTCGTAGGTTAGGCCTTGTCCAACTATTAGTTGTTTGTGGGAAACTTGAAAACATATTAGCTTGTAATAATATTTGTTAAGAATGATTATATACAAGAAATCGTAAGCCTAATATTAAAATTAATTAATGTTATGCTATAATACACGCAAATAACCAAAATACTTTATAGGTATATTTTCCTTAGTTTTGAGAGGGCTGAATCAAAATATAACATTAAAAACACCGTGTTCCCCATTATTCGTTTACATTTTAACATTGTGTTTACATAACAACAACGCAAATTTAGCTATATTATTTCATTGTAAGCAACATAGTACTTAGACTGGAAAAATCGGTGGCAGTGGTGGTTGTAAAATTTTCGGCATGCAGGTCACTCTGATTGGATTATCTTGTTTGTTTTCCGTGAGTTTCACATTTGCTCACACGTGTTTTCATTCTTGCGGTCAACATAATCTAGTATTTTAGCAGGTGGTGTTCACTTATGGCAAATCGCAGTTGTTAGAACTTTCCACACAGTTTTTGGCACATTTGTGGAGAATCAACATTACAGAGTTTGTCAAAAGTGTTTTTTTCATACTTCGGAATTAAACTTGGCGATCTGAGCAAGGTTTGGGCTTCCCATAAAGTATGTTATGTTTGTGTAAAAGAACTGGAAATTGACAAAATAGAGCTGTTTCAATCGAATGAAGAGTAGCAAGGAACCATTGAGATAATTGGTACTTTTGTTGTGTTGATGTTACTGGTTCTAAAGAAAGATAAACGCAATTCAGTACCCTAACCTAACACCTGCAATTCGCCTGGTAGGCCATAGTCAGGATCTGCCTGTTCCTGTTAATCTGGACATGTCAATTGATGAATCCGATAAAGATGAGCCAGTTAACGATGAGTTTCTGTGTCTCGTAAAATGGTACATCAGTTATTTAGTCACACCGAACTAAATCATTTGGTCAGATATTTTGACAACAGAGGATAAAGCTGAACTGCTTGGCTTTAAAGTCAAACAACAGCACACGGTAGCAGCTATAACTTCATTTCAGGTGCAAAGGAGAAGATAACATTGTTTTTTAAGAAGAATAGGATTTACTATATTTTTCGAGTATTGCCATGAATGAATTCGGAATTGACTACAAAAAAACACTTCTATTAAACAACGGTAATACCTATGAACATTACCTGTTATTCCACTCATGGATGGACGATCTATGGTGACTTAAGTGTATCTTGCGTGATTCTTAAAAATGCTTCTAGGAAAGTGGTTTTACTAAATTCCCAAGATTCCAATGTGAATTGGTCTAGAAAGCATTGGCCCCTATTCAAACTTTAACGCCAGGAGAAAAAATATCTGATTGATCAACACAAAAATCTGCTCTCTCCATTACACATAAAATTATGTCATATGAAGCAATTTTTTAAGACGTTACCTAAAGATAGACAGAGTTTCCAAATATTTGTAAAAAGTTTCCACATTTATTTAAACCAAAATTGGAGGTAGGTGTCTTCGTTGTGCCTGATATCAGAAAAATCATGTTTGGTTCCAAATTTGAATTACATATGACCGTAAATGTGAGAGATACTTGGATTGCATTGAAACACATCGTAAATTAATTCTTAGATAACTAAAAGACTAAAACTATCAACCCGTTGTTGCCGAAATGCTGTATTGTTTAAAAAATTAGAATGTTTAATGAGCCTACGTCTTTGCTTTTTACTTACAATTCTTTGCGGACAAGTTATGTGCTGTCAGTGGAGAGGAAGCGGCACATAGTCATGTTTATGTGTTCCCTTGCTTTTTACAGTGGTAATTAAAGTTGATTTCATCATCGAGAAACAGCGCTTAGGAGAAAAACCTATATCAAGTGAAGAAAATATGATTATTCGAAAACATAGGTTACAGTTATAAACTGGTAAATAAAAAGATCGTCGATGTCTTCATACCGAGACATCTAAATCGAGAGAGTGCACACAAATATTCCTACAGTTAACCCAAATTATATGAGTGATAATAATAATATTAACAATCCTCAAATGCACTATAAAAATCCAGGACAAAAAGGAATGAGGATTGTGCACAAATAGTAGTAGCTGCGCTGAATAACAGAAAAAATTTAAGAGAGAATACACAAGTTAAATAATTCATCTTAGATTCGGGTAAATTTAAGTGTATCTCTACTTACAGGACCAAATGTTAGAAGAAGAAGAAAGCGATAGCAACAGTTCACCCAATCAACATGGTATGTGGGTCAAATCTTACTTAGACAAATATTAGTAGCAATAGAGTAAATGCAATGAGCACCAAAAGAGATACAGCTGAGTGCTAAATATCAACATGATATCAAACATATCGCGGTATCTACACATTCATCTAAGTATTAATTTAGCTTAATATAGAAACAATACAGATTCTGGAATACACCCTATTTTTAGAAAGATGCACCCTAGTGATGTAGCAGATCATCCTTTATGTATAGAGATGCAGTGCTGCAGTGTATACTGTAGAATTGAATATTTAATTAAATGATATTAAAAAAATAAATTGTTAGGTTAAAATTGTTAGGTATTAAATATTCAATTACAGATTATCTGTTGTCTACTACCTATACCGATAAATAGGTTTGGTATGGATTAGCACGCCATTTTATCGCGGACAATACTGCATTTTCTCAAAAGCGAGAGTAGCTAAATCTGTAAGAAATGTAAGAAATGACGCGTGGAATGAAAACAACGTTCTAAAAACTCTAAATTACTCTAGACAGCTTATGTGCTCCTAACATACATACGTTACTCCTACGAAGTCGGTCATTTTCGTGTCTGATTGTTGTAGACACTTTATAAAAAAGCTTCACGTGTTGGCTACAGTTTTTAAATCATTTCAGTCAATTTGTTAGGAACTAACTGAAAAGCATAAGAGAAGCAACTGTTCCTTTCTATAATAAATTATTCATGTGGCTATTGTTTTTCATAATATATCGGTTCTTGTTGTCGTACTAAGTATTCTCTCATCATCGTGATTAATGATGTACAAACTGCCAATTTGTCTGCTTTATGTATGTCTGTGATAATCAATAATCTTACAAATGGCATTGTTTTAAGTAGAGAATGCCAATTACAATCGTATGTTGCATAGGCTGTGTTCCCAACATATGTACATATAATAATATAACCGACCAGCTGTCAAGAAGAAACTACCAACCTTAGGAGAAATACTAGGTAGAAAGTATATACATATACACATATAGGCGAACGGGGAAATAAACAACTTCATTTAATTATGAATCATTAATGATATGTCATGTTCTATAAATCAAAACGTGATTTAGGGATGTTAAAAACATGTGTAGACGATACGCATGTTAGTTGAGATTTGTTTGCTGTATAGACGAGACAATTAATGAGTTAGACTCATCTAAAGATAGCATTTCTAGGAATTAATTTAATTCATGGAAAACTTAGACGCTTGTATTACCGGTGGACACTTTACCTGAAGAAGAGCATAAGAAATTAGACTATTAAATGTATATATTATCAAATGTAGAGAATAAATAAGTCAAACAAAACTGTAAGCAGCCAATTCAACATTATCCCGGTACAAAAAGAAGAAAGATGGTACAGTAACAAAAATGGAGCTAACAATATAAAGAGCAGCAAAAGAAGCAATATTTAGGGAGCTCGAGGCCGCAGCTTTAAATATTTAGCATGAACATTGTAGCTTGGTTTTATGTATTATTCAACCTAGGTTAAACATGAGCACAATAACATTAGTCAACTATTAAAGCTAGCAAAGCTTAGCAAAGAGTCTTAAAGCTCCCCACAACTCCATGACCCTACGTTATGTTAGAAAACCACGTAGTTAGAAGGAACTACGTGACGATCAGATCGGTAAAGGGATTTGCAGTGCTACTATCGGCTATTCTCTGGTACCTACTGAAAAAAGTTGTAACGTCCAAAGCTACGCGCAGATAACCTTCACGTTCACCACCATAAGTTTGTTACCTAATGCAAAATATCGTCAATCAATAGATGTTGTAGTTAAGGAGAACGAATCGTCAGCCATACTAAAACAATACTGGTCTCATTTATTAAAAGAAGGAAATACTGTCTGGATACAGAATTCCTAAATCGAGATCCAGCAGCTGTACAGGAACTAGTACTAAGAGCGACAATGGCTTTCTGGAGATGTCAAAGGTTGTTTGAGATAACATGGCGACTCTAATCTAAAATGGTATATTGCTTAGATCAAATGGTAATTCGTGTCATGGTCACCTATACCACTGTAATATGGAAGCCCAAATCCAACTGAAAGATGTACCTGCTTTCCAGTCTTGGTGGAGATAATGCTCGGATGGAACACCTAAACATATGCTAGTACAAACTAACAGAATTAGATTACCGCATCTTCTCAAGGCCACTTAACCCGATATCTAAAAAATATTGCAGATCTCCTAACAGAGATACAGTCGTTAGATAAATCAACAGCTTTCAAATTTAAGATACAAACTACCAATCACGTTAGTATTTCCGAGTCGTAACGAATGGAGTTCCGGTGGACAAAAATTCGGAAATGAATCACTTTTATGACACATAGCCGGAATCCAAGATTGATAAAGTGGTGGGAGATAGAGTTTATGATCCGAGTACTAATCTATCAAAAGTCTTACAGTTGCTTTCTCACGATATTTCAGTTTGGAATATAATCTGAAATGTGCAAACATATTATTTGTACCGACAGTCGGCGATTTCAAAAACCACCTCATAATATGAGGCAAAGGACAGTACCTCTCTGTGGAAAACAATACCCCGCCAAATTCAAGGAAAGAAACTTGTAAACCTCTCACCAAACAGCAACAAAACAAAATTCTGTTGAGCATATACTTTCTGACTGCGAAGCATTAGTCCTGTTAAGGTTAGAGCATGTAGGAGAATAGGATATCATAAACGCGGTACTTAAACCAATCCCAATCGCTAAAAATATTGGATTGAAAGAATAATAGTGGAACTGAAAGATCAAATTGGATCACTAGATCGTAATGTGGAAAAGTGCTTAGAAACCTAAAAAAACACAACTCTTTGTTAGTAAAATAAAGTCGAAGTCACAATATCAAAGATAAAACAAAAAACATTACAAATAATTTAATATTTAAACAAGTCGATCTCAAGTTTAGAAAGGAATCCAAAAACGAAGAAATATTTATATAGAGTATTCTATTTAAAATAACAAAATTGTAGTTTGTTTAGCAAAAATGGAACACTCTATATGAATGAAATTAACGTGCCTCTGATTTTTTTTCAGTATAACGTTTACAAAATGAGATATGGTACTTGGACGCACTGGGGAGACTCTGTAGAAGTATCTTTTCAGTTAATAAACAATATTCCGCTATAGTTTGTATCCACACTTCCCGTTTTCATTATATTCCCATTTTTTTTAATTGAAACTGACAGCTTTTGTTAACAAGAAGCACCGTACAACATTAAGTAACATCTATCTCAATAGCGGAACGATAACGTCACCTTTAATCAGATATATCCAACTAGCTTCTACGATCGAATAGCCACCAATAGTGCCACTGACACAGTTCATTTCAGCCGATAAATCAATTAGGCCGTCGTACGTAAACGTATTTAGCACTAATAGCCCCACCGTTACAATAGGATCGTTTTATTTCAACACTGGAATTCCCATTCCGTATACCCATGCAAGTATCAAACAAGAAATCACAGAAGTGCGCTTCCATCTTCGTACAACAATTATTCCCTATGAAGAGAGTAGCGAAATTTGACAGAGTAATGGGTATTATTGAATTATATTGGTGACATGTTCGCATCTTCCGAATGCCTCGTCTTAATGAAGACAGACTCTAGTTGATTTGATTATCACCACTGACGGTGCGAAGGTGAATGGAAGTACGGGTGATAACCGCCAGAGAGTGAGCCGACAGTAATTAAATGTTCGCGATCGCACGCTTTCGCAACTAACTGTTGAGTGCTAAATTTTAGACGCAGACGTTATGCACGTAGGATAAATTGACTGTTTGCGTTCGCACAAGTCGGGAGTGTTCTGGTAAAATAATTAGTAATATCGATATTTAGGTGAAGGTGAAGGTTACAATAATAATCTTACAAAACACGAAAATATAAAGCGAAAATATAGGAAAGTCTCGTTTACATTAAATGCATCGTTAATATATACATATATACACGCTACGCTTTACGCTGCGTTTATCTGAAATTCTTACAACACAGAATTTAGTTGATGCTGATTATATTTAGTAAAAGCACTATCCAAAAACTTTTTTGTTTACACTGCGGTCATTCTAAACGTATGTAGGGCAATATTTATGTTCCTCTGCGATTTCTTAAGACAACAAGGCTACATTATGTGAGTATGACAAAGAACAGTATATTTGTAGCAAGATATTCAAACTGTCCTCCAAAATATTCCCACTCTCAGTTTCGCCTCATTGGACAAGGGCCATTCTGTGGCCTAACTAATAGCCAAGTTAGAGCTCATTTTTAACAGTCAGAGACTGGACAAAAAACGTCTCCCCAAATCGACATTCCAAACCTAAGACAATCCAATACTTTATCACTGTTTCAACCACTCAGGGGAAATGCCTACTGGATCTCAATAAGAGAAGTATCATCTCAAGAAGTGTACAATAATAAGTGCCACTTCAGCTGGGGGAGAGGGTGGTAGAACACATCATTTGTGTAGCCTTGACCCGACGAGTTATTACTACCCTTGACAGGCTTCTCTGCAACTGGCTGATCTTAGAATCGTAGCCTCCAAGAAAGACCTAAAGTTGTTTAGAAGCTTACAGATTATTTGAGGCTAAAAGATTAAGGGTGTTCCTAGTAAATCTTATAGATCGCTTTAACAATCTAATCTAATGTCCAGTGATACTATATCTCTTTTCATTCAGCTACTTTCAATCTGAATTCAAAGAGTTTTAATAATGTTTCTCCGTGTTGGTGTTGAGTCTTTAACACTTTGATATATGAACCCGCATTCACAATCGTAACATCTTGCGAATGGCAAGTGTACCATTTCCTGCTTTTAATTTGTATCCTCTATCTTCTTATTAAACTATCGACAAGATCAACACCACCAATATATATGGTACTACTGTCTTATTATTATTGAACAGTTAACTTGTAGGTATTACTCTGTTTCTCAGTCATAATTTTCCAGTAGTTATGTGAAGAAACCAGTGTGTAGTAAATATGCAACAATGCGCAATGGAGAGTTAATTATTCTCCCTATATTAAATCACTAGTTAATGTCGAGTTATATGCAAGAGACAACTATAAAGGCATTGATACCATCTTGTTTCAATAATTGTTATGCTTTTACTAAAGAGGCCATAGAATTTAAAACAGCCAGCTGAAATATGTTAAGTCCCTTAAATATTGAGTAACCTGGAAATGTTCAGTAGTATACCAGGTATTTCATAGAAATCCATCGAAAAATCTTACTATGTAACTTCCTTTTGAGTTATCTACAAAATTTCAAGTTACGTAAATATGTACTGTACAGAGTGCGGTCTTAGAATACATTTTGGCTTTGAGATTTACGATGTACAATTCAACGAAGAGCATTCCCGCGTGTATTTTATACGACAATTTATACACACCCTATATATCCATAATTATGCACAAATACCAGCCAATGTCGCATAATCGATTACTACCAGGATTGAAACATAATAAAGGAACCTGCTATTTTCAATAGAGTAGGAGCTTGTAGATAGTAATGACAAAGTTTTTGCAAGCTGGAAACTCCTACATCACTTGCACTTTATTTAAATCTCAAACTTCTGCAACCTAGTTTAAGTTGTTGTTATTAACGCGATGGGCGTAAAATTAAGGGCGAATAAATGTTCGAAGCAGTATATATGCACTCTGGTGCATATAGTCTACAACTGTAATTTTAGCGGTAACATAGAAAACTTTCTTGGCAAAATTCTGGTCGTGCTTACTAGTTTATATGTAGGTATGTTTATTCTTGAATGTTATAGAAGAAACTACTAATCTCAGCAAAAGTTTAGATAAATATACTACACACATGGCAAACCCTAAAAGAACAGATACATTTTTTTAAGAGAATTTAGAAGCCTTTGATTAAACTATGTTCTAAATTTATTATTGTTAAGTTACGATTTTGTGCGAAAACGATGAACAGGATTATTTTGATACCTACCGATAGATTTTTCATTTTATTGCCTTTTACATAAAACGAAGTAGGGAAAGAAAAAAAAATAAACATCATTAAAATTTGGCAAAGTTTATCTTTATAAGTTACATATTAAATATCTTATCTTTTTTATAGGTGTTTGAAATATACAGGCATCTCAACAAAACAAACACATTATCGTTGAAACCAAAGATTTGCGAAGAAAATATCTAAAGAAATCAAGTATTGTGTCAAGAGAGTCCATTCGCTGTTGATGCTGAGTTACCTACATTAACCTTAAAAATAAATAAAGAGTTTAGTACAAAGTGCGACGTTATAACATGCATCTTACATTCACTATCTGGAAGAAACATAAGCAACGGATGGTGAAAATATGTCAACAGTCAGCAAAGCATATCAAGTTAGCAATTATTCTACACTGTGGTAGATGCCAAAAATAGACAAAATAAAGGACAAAAAATAATAATAATGAAAGCTATAAATGTGTTCATTGCGAGTATAAATTTATTTTATTATTACAGCAAAATCTCCTATTAACGGCCACTCTCAAAAAGGGGAACATTCAGCAACAATTTCCTCAATTGACTATTAATGTTTACGAAATGTGTCCTCTTTATAACGGGCACAATGAGAAAAAAACAAATACTACTGTTCAATTAAATTGAATTTTTTCAATTAGACACGTTCAACATTTTTTTTGCGGGTAAGCAGCTCAGCTGTACCAAACAGATATTGTAAATTGGAAAAACAAGTTGTCTGAGATCATCAAACAATACGTACCTGAAAATATTGTTAACATGGATGAAACCGCTTTGCTTTTCTGCTCATTACCTACATACAACAGCTTTTGTCTAAACGAAAAAAGTGCACTGGTAGTAAAACTTCGAAAGATCGTCAGACAATTAATTCTATTGTGTGATCTTTCACATCTCTCAGTGCTAAGTTGTTCCTTTTCATGTGATAGAGAGAAACACCGAAAATAATTTATTTTTAACATGTTTTCGAACGACAAAATCTACTACGAGTAAATAGAACCACCGTGGTGGTCAGCAATGTGAACTATAATTAGCAACCAGATGTTACGCAGATGTTGAACAAGAAGACCAAGATTGTCCGGGACTGCTCCATGCTGTCGATACCAAACTGAAGCTGCTTCTGAATGGATAAGCGTTTGTCCACGAAATTTCCATCGTAAATTTTTAATCCAAATTTTTATTATTTTTGATTGCATGAAAACCAACAAAAGCGCCAACTAATTCGGAAACAATTTTCTCTGATTACGTGAAGATTTCCATCAGGTTAAGAATGGCTATTATGTTAATTAGACAATTAATTTTTACTAAATTTGACTTTATTACCGCAAATAACTTCTTAGTAAAATTTTCAGCCTCTTAGTTTCTTGTAACAAATCACCCATAAAATATAACCTTTTGATGAATTTTACCTGGTAACTTAATTAGTAACAATAATTTTTGTAGTGAGTAATGACAGCCACAATCTCCAATTGAAGCAGATGAGCGAAATTATGTTATTTTTGGTTACACCACTGTCAATGATTGCGTCCGAAATCGAAGACCAAGGGGCCGGAAACTCCATTGGTTGTATCGATACCTGGAATTAGATTAGAAGACAATTATAAGATATTTAAATACGCTAGTTAGCTATCGATAGGAATCACTGTTTGTTGATTTTTCTTTTCTATCAATTTCGTAAACTGAGAGAGGGAATTATAACATCCACTTCATTAAATTGTTGTACTATTTGGCTATTTCAAATTTAATTCCTATCTACAGATAATTTTGGTCAGTTTCAGTTTAAAGTAGGAGTTAGCATATTTTAATATTAAGTTCACGTAGCAGCGCAACGTTCAGCTGACACTCAACCATTCGACCAAGTATTAGGATAGAAACCTTAATCAATAGATGAATTAGTAAGTCAGGTTTACGGTTAAATATATGCAGAGTGGAGATCACGATGAATAAATATCGCACTGTTATTATAGCGGAATATGTAATACTATACATTCAGGTCTAATAATATATTGGATGGAATTTTACTTCATTGAACATACATCCACTTTAGTATGCAAATTCCTAACGCGCTCGTCCATTTATTTAAATACAAGAGCGATGCGAACTAATTCCCGGTGATGAGAAGTATACCACTTTTTCGACGCAATAAATCCGCCAATTAAATTTTATTGATATTTTGAAAAATAAATCGTTCGCTAGACATGCGTAACTAAATTTATAAGGAGTGCGATAAATCTAAGCAGTTTTTCCACCTACTTTATAAAACATTAATCATTCTGTTGTGGCAGATTTACGTTTGCAGCGACACAAAAACTAATTCTGGCTAATAGTGAACAAATCCACCTGCATTCAAGCGAAAATGAAATAAACAAAATTCCTATTTATTGTTTTTAATTCGATATTTAAAGCGAAGATGTTTATAAAATCATCAGTCAATTTTAATCCAATCGCTTCACTCGCATTTTTATTTGATATATGTTACCTTCTGTTGCGTATACGAGAAAGTGTTGTTTTCATATAAATTCAGATCATGCGTCTTGAACTAATGGACATATGTAGATTCTTTCTTATCCTACTGGAAAATACCGAAGGTTAGATTTAAACACCTATACATCATAATACCAATTGAAGAGTAGGAAAAGAACCTATTCAACAGGTTTTGTTCAGAATACTGAACAAAGCTAGAAAGAAATAATACGAAACAACTAACGACTATCTAAGAAAAATGAACATAAATAAATATTTACGTATATAGCTAGTATTATTATTATTAGTATTATTATATTAAGACTTAACTATCGTAGTAGTAACACTCCGTTACCTTTTTGGACGAACTGCTACCTAACCAAACAGATTTCAGCGTTCTATTAGCGAAATTGAATATTAAACAAATTCTGCAAGAACTAACATCTTATTTCAGTCACCAGTTAACTTTATGTGTACAACTTATGATAGTGTTAGTAGAGAATGTGATATTTCTAACTACACACTTAATCAGCTTATTCTAGAAAATTTAATATAAACATCCATAGTTAGTTGCTTTATGGTTCCATACTAATAATAGCTCTAGCCAAGCTCAGCCTAAACTGAACATCGTCTAGAAGTTCACTTCTGCAAATTAGTTATTCAAATTTCATCGTCTGTTTGTCTTAAAGACAGTGTAAGAATCTACATAAAAGTCTAGGCGTTTCTTAGCAGTATACAACTTTAGTCATATTTTCTACCTTTATGGCAGGTGACTGACAATTTCTTAAGGAAAGTAGAGGTGATTCAAACGCGGCAAGAAAATAATAATAATCATAAATTCAGTTCTAAATTTGTTTGAGGTCTATTTGCATACTAGTGATGAAGAAACATCTAACAATGAAGTAGTGCTTAAGTTTATTTTAATGCTTAAGGAATACGGTATAAAATTTTAAAATAATTCAAAACACTAGAAACCTACTTGGTAGTGTTTTCGTTACTCATTCAGCTCTAGAGAATAAAGCAGCATTATTCTTATAGTATGTTATTCTTTATATTTGCTTTTTCTTTAGAAAGGGCTGCTTACACATAAACTTCCACAACGTAATATTATTACAATTTATTGATAGAATATAAAATATATTCTCTAGATACGAAAAGCACTACTATTACCGACAATTACAAAAAAATACCTTAGCTCAAGGCTTTTGTTTTATCTACGATATATTTTCACTCAACCATCTCGTAAAGTGAATCATCACTTCGATTCGTGCTCGGAATAGAAGTTATTCCTGAGTTTTACGCAAACCTGAAGTTGATGGATTATTGGCGCGAAAGAGTTTCATTAATATTTTTCGCGCTCTTTTTGTTGTGCTCGTCAGCCTCACATCAAAATCGTTCCGTCTATATACAACACGTACAGTTCCAATTCCACGTTAACGACCTACTTGGTCGGTCTTCTATACTTCAACAGCAACGTCCCAAAAATAAATCATATACGCGAGTCCTCTTTTTTAAATGTTGTTATAAAGCGATCGTAAACTGTTGTCAATTACGAAGATAAATTGATAAGTAATGTACTGTTGGCTGTATTTTATAAACCAGAACACCTGGTTATTGGATATTGTAGCGGCAACATTTTCCCGGGGAGTAATTGCTCTCGATGTAATTGATTAACGGGAGTACAGTACGTTACATTCAGCTGTATCGTCAGAGGAATTAATAAAAGAGCTTTTCGCTTTAAAAGCATATTGGCGTATGTTTTTCGAATGTGTTTTATCTATTGTGTAATAATTTCGTGTAATAGTAGTCACACTTTCAGCTAATGTTATATTTATCCTAGCCTATACATTTATACGGTTTGTGATATTCGTAATGTAGAAAGATAGTCTTACAAGTAGAGCAATAATTCTCAAACTTGTCAACTATCATGCGGTGGTAAAGTTTGTAAATTTTGCATAGTGACACTTTCAAGTAAGCCATGCCAATTTGGACAAAACAAATTACAGACGAACTACTCTTGATTCAAATGTTCGGTTCTTTTGAACAGAACCACGGAAGTGTACTTTTGCATCTGATGTTAGAGCCACGTTCTCACGTACCATTAGTTCATCATTTTTGTCCATTCCATTTTTTGGGAGATGTAGAACTCCTGTTTTACCTACCTTATCTAATTTCTGTAACAGGCTGACTGTAGTGTCTCCAAACAATCACATTCTCTGACAATGAAATGATACGGAGAAGAACATTTTTTTCGTAAAAAAGGTGATTAAAGAATGAGGGTGATCTAAAATAAATGCTTTTCAAACATTCCTAAGTAATATCAATTAGAAGCAGTATTTAGCAGTGCTTCGAAAGAATTTAAGGAAAGATAAAGATAAATTCCAGAATTCAATTCACAGTGGGATATTTTTATTTCTGTACATTTCTTAAGGAGAATAAGAATATAATTTTGTAAAGCCTTAGTTTGTATCTTGTAGAAGATTGGATTAGCATATAAGAAACATATACGAACAGAATTTTATGAGTGTTGTGTGCTCTTAAAGCTAATTTAATTAATTTACATGCATGCTTATATTTTAGACACCTCCTTAACAGAATTTATCATGTTAATATCAAGGAGAACAGCGAAGCCGTAATCGAACAGCGAACGAATACAGCTTCAGCGCGAAACGCTGTAGTACTGGGGTAAAAATAAATCCAGCAGCGCAAGAAGTAGAGCGCATTAAAATTTAAATCACCACGGGAAATTGTATAAATTATGGCTAATATCGTTGCGAACATATTTTGCATTTTTATCAAATTGAAACATCACTCGGTCATACCGAAAAATTAATAAGTGTTATGTGAAATTCATGAATTTGTACGCGGTCTCTTAGAACTTTTGATGTATAGCGCGAAAAACTTGTTTTCATTAAAAATATTCATATCTGAGATTAAAATTCATGTTCGGTTTTAATTAGACCATGTACAAATTTGAATTAAATAATTATTTTATTAATATACGGAAAGAACGATAACATCTAATAGGGCTTTCACTTGATACTAACATAGTAGATATAATTCTAGGTTTAAATCAGAAGCTAAGATGTACGTCGACAAACAATTTTTCTAAATTCTATTCAAACTTATTTAATGACTCAATCTTCGAACACGCTTATATATTGGTAACTTACAGAGTGGACAATAGTGTACAACAGTATGTATGACGTCAACACGTTTCGTATTATTGGTTTACTATCGGCACTGGAGCCAAAGGGCCTAAAACATTTTATTTTTATTGCGGTGAGGGCGATAAACTGCAAATATTTTAACGGATTCAATGGATTTGACAATTACCAACTACTGCTGCTAGTACTAATTCGATCATAGCGTGCAAGGAAACCGTGGAACCGCGTGGAAAAAGTCCTTTAGACTGATAATTACTTTAGAGGCACATTTTTGTTAGTAAATTGTGCTGAGATATATTCCTCTGAGGTGGTGAATCTGAATTACACCTAATTTAATGAGAGTTTTAGCAGTCCAAATAAATCTCAAATTATGAAAAAATCAAAATTAATTCGGACCGCTAATCAGTACATCACCTGAACTGTTGAATAATATTAGTTTATTACTGCCTTATGGAAACGCTAGCCTAATACGACGGTTTGGATAGGTTTGACTCATTATTTTTCAAGAGTAAAAAACAGGAAAGGATATACAATCTCTCGTTCACATGTATACTGCTTGCACAAACTCTATACATTCATTATCTTAAGCTTGTTTACACGTCAATTTCACTATACTGGTACACATCTAATATGCACAAATTTTGAGTTTAGTACACCTACTTGTTTTCTGAACTGTAACTGATTTAAATCAATGACCAACTGAATCTGAAATCTTTATTTCATGATCTACTATAGCTGTTATCGCAAATTCTGAATATATTTGGTTCAAATAATTCGCACGTCAATAAAGACAAATTTCGGAAATAAAACGAATACATTTACACGGTATATACATAATTTTTGTAAAAATTCGATTTTCATCTTTTGCCATTGAGATAAGATAATACACCGTAGGTTTTCTCGGACCAAACACACATAATTACCTTAATGGATACAGTTATCTCTTCCTACAATAATTACTGCAGTCCTGGAACATCACCAACATTTAGGAATGCAACTCATGTTCTTCCATTGAAGGTACCATCGCCTTTAGAAGCTTTTCAGTATTTTGCGTACAAATAAATTGCACAG
This sequence comes from Holotrichia oblita, assembly GCA_023690525.1. NCBI lineage: Eukaryota > Metazoa > Arthropoda > Insecta > Coleoptera > Scarabaeidae > Holotrichia > Holotrichia oblita. The sequence goes on along the minus strand of CM043015.1, from coordinate 178,024,705 downwards.
CCCCATCTTGGTCAACAGAAGGAATCATAATATATACATACTATATATATAACACATCTGGGTCACATATCTCCAAAATTCGAGCTTTAAAGTTAATCTTTTAATTATTAGCTGTTTCATTTGATATACATGTGGAAATTTATCTGAAATTAAATAAATATCCACTTACAGCTCATAATAGAGATGCTGTCATTCTACCAAAGCCGGAGGTGATTAAATGGATCAAATAATAACAGGACACATAACCAAAAGACGAACCCCCTAGCTTTTTCTATAGCGTTTTGGATATTTCTTGTTTGGCAGCGCATATCATTTATTCTTGAAACAATCTCCAAAAATTGTCGAAGGTTGTTTCTTCAAAATCCAGGTAGGGGCCTTTGGATACATTCCATAATAAAAGGCAGTAAGTAATCGTTGGTCACCGATTTCTTTCGAGAATCGCCAATACTAAATCAGCATTATTTAGCTTTTTATCTCTACTTACTTCTGAATACTTTATGCTTACAACTTATTAGTGAATACACATTTATTTACTATCGAAATAGTTTTATATTCATATAAACTTAAAGAGCACCGAGGTAGTTTAATGTTACGACATTAAAGTTGCAAATGAAAAGCTATTGTGCAAGTGAAAAGCATGTGTTTGACTGTCGTGTAGAGTGAATGTCTGATAGCATAATTGCAATTGAAATGTATCTAGTGGAAAATTGGATATACTAAAGTACATCTCTTTATGCTGCCATGCAAAACGTATGTAAAAGAGCGCATTTATTGAGACAGAAAAACTGTGAAGAAATACGACGTGTAGAATAGACCACGATCATATTTTGGTCTATAATTTGAACTCCATTGACTCCTTAGTGCTGAAACGTGCCTTTAGCTCGTGTCCTTAATCACAGATCCATATGCCATTGCTCCGACATCTAACAGTATCTATGCATAATCAATGTCTATCATAATCGACATCAGCCTGTGTAGTTATGGAGTATATAGCTTACTAACTGATTTTAGTTAACGCTCTAAATAATTCCGTTTTCTGTGAAAAAGTGCATGCTAACATGTTTATAATTTTGTTAAAAGAGAATTTCGAGACCGGTGAGATGGTGAAACTTACCAGAGATAGCAAATAATAATAGATGCGTGATAATCTTGTAATAGCACACGGATACGTAAATGATTTTAAAATAAAAAAATAATAAATAAATTACGAATTAATAATTATCATTGTCTCCCCGACAAACAAGGCGTTACACTGCGTCATTAAGTTGATGAGGTTAGCTTACATACTCCATAAAATAAGTTTAGTCATGCTAATGTATAAAGGATGAATTTTATTCACCCCGTAGTACAAATATGCGAAAACACATCACTTAACAATGCTTCAGAACATTTATCATGTAAAAACACCGAGTATATTCCTGACATTAACTGATTTCATACATAATTCAGTATGCTGTGTTATAAATATTCCATTATTAATACTTAAAGTATGTATGTAGTCTATGAGATTATTTCCGACCGCGGCGTTGCCGTCACTCGTCACCACGCGACAGGCTCTTACTTCCCGACTGTATACCCCCTAATAAATATTCCATGGAACTTCGAGCGCCATAAATTTATCCGCCACTCCGCATCCGATACGGTTTTTGTCGTGACTTCGTGTGGTATATAGTGTCCGCTGTTCCTATTCAAATGTCGTGCGGAAGGAAAGGCATGCAGCGGATAAAAACGTTCATTTAAGTGATGACTTATTTTATTGTAACATTGTACCAGTTTGTGCGTAGCAGAACAGCAAAGATAAGCAAATCAAAAGTAAAAGTACCCTTGAAATTCTTGGTCGTATTAGAATTTGTAATAGAATATAATGGTGACGTATCTAATTTCTATGTGTCAATTTTGATTAAAGTCTAACATGCAATAGCTAAGGGTGTGTGCAAGGAAAGTTGATGGCTCTAAAGCGATGTATTCCGTTTATTCTTCTTTCTTTTATTGTGGCTCAATTGGCTAATTATTTACTACAATATAAAAGCGTATATATACTGTAAATCATTAGATCATCTTATCTGTAATGCATTATCTTAGTTTTGACGAGGGTCCCTGCTGGGATCTTATCTTTCAAACAGGGTGCAGTATGTTGCAGTTGACGACGGTGTATCTACATGTCTTTCACTAACGAGGGGAGTGCCACAAGGATCAATATTAAGACCTTTATTATTTACTATGTACACATCATTCCTGCCGCGGGTGGTGAGACATACTGCCATTGAGATGTATGCGGACAATACACAGATTTATAAATCCTTTCTGCCCGATGAATTGGGTGCTGCGGTTCGGGATATCCAGGCCGACATTGATAGTGTCAACAAGTTTGATGAGGAGCATTGTCTGGTCCTTAATCCTAATAAAACTGTAGCAATTTTGTTTGGTAATGCTCAACGATGTGAAAACCTTCAGGGTGGGATTGACTTGAGGATTGGTGATGATCGGATTCGGGTTGTTGATAGTGTTGGGTATTTGGGTACGACTTATGATAATAGCGTCAGGTTTAAGCAACACACCTCTAAATTAATTAGAACTGTTTATGCAACCTTGAAACTTCTGTATACCTACGTATAGGAGCATGTTTCATTGGCGTTTGAAGGCTTTACACTGTCAGACCTTAGTTCTTTAATTTTTTACATATTTTGCCCCTCTTTATGATCCATGTCTAGATAGATCTGATGGTGTTCGTGTCCAAAGGGTACAAAATACGTGCCTGCGTTCCATTTTCTCTTTAAGAAATTATGATCACAAGTTAATAGATGTACGATGGCTTAATATGAAAAACAGGCGGCTTCTACAGAGCTACTACTGCCTGTTTTATAAAATTATCCTCCTTATCTCTACAACAAGATCACCTTCAGAACGGACGTGCATCACATCAACCTTAGGATTACCAGTCTTATTACTCTACCCATACGTAGAACCGCTCTATACGAACGAACGTTTAGTTATAATACGTATAAATTGTATAACTTTTTGCCAAGTATCTTTAACAGCATGATACCCAGTAGATTCAAACGCTCTGTTTTTGATATGCTGTGGAACAGTTGAGCGATGCTTATTAGCTATATATAGGTACATATTATTATTCGATATCAAAATTGAATAATCTGTTTGTTGTTATAGGTAAAATAGACATAGTGGCAATTATTAATTGCATAGTTAGAAGTACGAGATTGATGATGGCTAAACATGATGGTTCATATTCAACCATATCCAACCAAAAATTTTTGTTTTAGAATCCCGTTGCGTTTGTTAAAGTCCAACATTGCTTTCCGTGATGAAGTAATATGGAACAAACCTTCATTTGCAATATTACAAACACGTTAATACAATATCATACATGAATCAAATCAAAATGACACACTTATGTCGTTTAATCCTATAAGAAATAGGACCATATACATAATGTATTCTCAGGCAGAGTACATCAAATTAGCAACTTATTGACACATCTACATATCTTTAATTTGTTATTTAAATGAAGCAACAAACCGTAAAGCAAACGTATGCATCAGTAAACAAAATCAAGCCCAGCCTGATGCACGAAAACGGTGGAAAACTACTATACTTGATTAATTTAACGCTTTTTGGGAGTATTGGTCTCCGCTGGTGGTCACCATCTAAATCGGAACACACAAATGAATCCTTGGAGTACGTGTCTTAACCATTAAAATTTCCAAGACCTACAAAATACATCCCCTTCGATAACGATATAGTCGAGCAACAAAAAAAAAATCAAGGCGGTCCCAATAAGAGATATTTAAACCTACGTAGTCACTTCACACCGTATGAAAATCTAATGATGTGAAACAAACTTAAAATAATTCTGTTTTGTAATTGTACGTATCTTTTCACCCAGATATACTCGTATTTCCACTTCTACGTTACGTAAAACAGCAATTACCTAGAAGAACACTAAACAC